>CDEZ01021626.1:0-159615 GCA_000826365.1 Acanthamoeba royreba | reverse complement strand
GTCTTCCCCACACCGCCCGAGCCCAGAACAGTCAACTTATACTCTGTCTTGCGGAATGCCATCACTTGCTCCTTGTAGTTGTGAATGTTCGAGGCCGAATTGTGGCTAATTCACAGCAGGTCTTTGGGCACCCAAAAAATGCTTATTAAATGCACGGAATGCTGAGGTAATAACGTTACCTATTTCCGTCATGAATTTTCGGTGATTGTCGGCAAGAATCTTGACCACTGGAATGTGAGTAGCGAGATGCTTTTTTTGGCGGGAAAACGCCTTGGTGTTTTCTGCGCAGGTTGATGTTGTACCAAATGTAAGAAATGCAGGGCTTACGTCTGGCCAAGGTGGGCAGCTGGCGATGTTTGAGTAGAACGATTATTCTTGAGATCGCGTACTACCCACATGGGGAGAGGTAGGGCCTCGACCGCCAAGCGGCGCCGCATCAAGGAAAGCGATTCAGACATGGATCCCATAGATCCCCGGGTCCATCCATCGAGCACGCGATCGTCAAGTTGCCACAATACACAGCAGGAAACAGAGAGCGAGATTGAGAGCCCACCTGACGTAGGAGCCTTCGCAGACGAGTACGACCTCGACGCATACCTCGCCGCGGAGCTGCGCCAGGATCGACGTAAGCTGTCGGCGTTCCTCGCCCATCTACGTGATTTGCGCTTCATCGAGTGCAGTCAGTTTCCCGAACGTGATGTTCCCGTTAGGCGGGTACTTTGCCAATCCTCTTTCAAGTCCTCTTGATTTTGTTCCAACTCTTGCGTGCTTGGTCCTCTCTTCCGCGTGCAGTTCCTTATCGCGAGTGGGGGAGTACCCTCGGTGCTACGAAGGTTGCCAGTGCAGTCACTTCCGTTGTCCAAGAGGCGCCGTCGAAGGAGCCCTCGGTCAGCGCCACATGCTCAGCGCCGGCCAGCGTGGTCGGAGGCCCAGATGCCCGCCAACTTGGCTCGCAAGCGAGTGATCGCACCTCAGCAGCCCAAAGCAGCCCAGCTACAAGGGACCGAAGAAAAGGATTCTACCGACGATGAGGAGCCTGAAAGCGTGCAACTTGGCAGCAGTACTGACGAGAGTAGCACTGATGATGAACGCATCAGTCCAAGCCCCGAGGAGTATGACGTGTCGCGTAGCGATCTCAGGGAAAGTGAGTACGATGAGCTGTGGGATGAGAATCCCTGGCTGTCTGACGATCAGTCCCAGTTCATGCCGGCATCACCTAACTCTAGACCGCCAGTGGAAGAGGTATGTAGGACAACCGTCTTGTGGGACGCTACTCTGAAACACCTCCTTACGTAAAACACAGAGCACGCGTGAATGCGCGGGCTTGCAGTGGGAGGAGATGCCTTGTGAAGAGGGTGGCTCCCCTGCACACAGGTACAGTCAACTATCCAGGTGTCGTCCCAAACCAAGAGGCAGCATCCTTACCTTCGTCTCTAACATAAGGACTCTGCGGAGTGGAGCGGCGGAAGACTTTGATTGCGTGTTTGATGTGGACCTGTAAAGCATTCGTGTATTAAGGCCTTCAATGAGTGAGACTTTTGTGTCTCTTTCGCTGCCTTCCCATGATCACGTCGAGCCTCTAAGAGCACGTAAGAAATCCATCCTGATGAGGACTCTCCTTGGGCCCGTTGCACACCGTGCGCGGTTTTTTTCCGGAGTTCACGAGACAGAAAACAAAGAGGCGCACGTCATCTTGATTTTTTGAGAGCGCATCACACAACTGGGTTAAGTTCGATCGAATGCCCACCAGAGATGTCGGAGGAAAAGAAGTACGAACTGGGGCCTCTCTCCAGCTCAATTGAATTACCCGGAGAAAATCAGAATCTAATTCAAGTTGTTTTCTCTCCTCCCTGACAACTGAACAGATTAGACATAAGTGTGGCCACCACACCGTCTCCGCAGACAGTCACCATCAGTGAAAAGCCAAAACAGGGTTCGTGCGGCCTTCTCGTCTCGACCGCCACAGATTTGATTTAATTGACCTTTTTTTTCCCTTCACGCCGACAGAGGAAAGCAAGGTCCTGAAGCACCTCTTTGCCGGTGGTGTGGCTGGTGCCGTGTCACGCACTTGTGTTTCCCCGCTTGAGCGCGTCAAGATTCTGTTCCAGGTGCTCTACCTCTCGTCCACCCGACCTCTCTCTCGTGCCTTTTCCTGGAATGAAGCTGCCCGTGTGTGGCCTGGTGGAGGACCTCTTGTGCTGGTTTGCTAATGTATGTGTGCACAGCTTCAACGACCAGGGTCTGTTAAGTACAGAGGTGTGTGGCATGCTTTGCAGGTGATATACAAGGAGGAAGGGTTTTATGGGTACTTGAAGGGGAACGGCACCAACATCATTCGAATATTCCCATACTCTGCTGTACAGTTTGCTGCCTATGAACAGTTCAAGAAGGTACTCGTGTCTGTTCTCCTCATATTTAGCTATCCTTCTTATGTAACGCTCATCGTCCATGTTCCAGGTATTGAAGGTGAAGAAAGATTCGGGGCCACTCCGATTTTTGAGTGCGGGTGCGGGAGCAGGCATCACATCTGTGGTCGCTACTTATCCGCTGGATCTCATCCGCACGCGACTTAGCTCTGCAGCTCCAGCAGATAAACAGTATAAAGGTACGTAGAGAAACACTAGTCTCATCAGCTTGTCGTCTAACGAGGCGGGAGGGATGTAGGAATATGGCAAGCATTTATCAATATTGTGAGGACAGAGGGTCCTCTGGCTACGTACAAGGGAGTAACTGCAACAGTTCTCGTATGATGCCTCCCCCTTATGTTTTTTAATGGCCGTCGCACTTACCTGTGTGTTGATTTAATAGGGAATTGCTCCCTATGTGGGGCTTAATTTTGCCACTTACGAGGTCTTTAAGAGATTCTGTAGCAATCATTTCCCCAACACGTACCCTTCTTTTATACATCTGACATGTGGCGCCGTCGCTGGTGCGGTATCGCAGACAGGTAGGCAACTATCCTCTGGCCGATGTGCCCATTCTAGTACTCACCTCTGATCACTTCCCAGTTACATATCCTCTCGACGTGTTACGACGTCGGATGCAGATGCAAGGGTTCGACGGTCATCCATCATACAAGAACACCTGGGATTGCACAAGAAGTACTACTGCACATATCTTCCACATTGAGTTGTTTTGACGTTGTTCTGTTGCATCATCAGGCGTCTGGAAGCTTGAGGGCGTGAACGGATTTTACAAAGGAATGATTCCCAACTATCTCAAGGTTGTCCCCTCTATCAGTATCACGTTTGTCGTGTACGAGTGGATGAAACACGCGATGGACGGCTGATAGACCGTTCTTCGCCTGTAATGCTCTGGTTTTTGCAGAATAAATTCAATTTCTAGCAAACCCAATTTGTAATTCAATATTTGAATTTTAATTGGTCCAGCAAATCCAGCCCTGTGTAGTTTCCTGCACAGCTCGGCCTTTGCTGTAGTACTGCGTTGCTGCTGACAGCAAAGGTGCACACGTTCTCTGCCTGTTCGTTGGCAGTGCTGCATTCGACGTTTTACGCTACCTGGCCTGTCCCGTACAGGAAGCATACCACACAAGGCCTTCACATTCCTCTACATGGATTCCGGAAATCGCATGGACATCGAAGGCAACAAGCACCCCCGCGAGAACGGGGACAGGAAAGGGTCGGGTAAGAAGCTCAGGCTGGGTGACGTGGAGAAGGCAATCCACGAGTGGACGCTGTTGGAGCTCTTTGGCGGAATCGGCAGCCTCTCCCCTCAGCAGGAAGATGAAATCTTTGAGATCGTGTGCGAGATCAGGACGCGACTCGCTACACCAGACGGCCTGCAGGTCATCCTCTCTGAACAGGTGCGTGCGCTCCCTTTCCCCATGCAGAAGTTGGCAGCCTTTCTCATGCACATTTCTATTCTGTCCAATATGCAGATGAAGCCGTTCCTTGCTGCCGGTCTAGGTTCTCCGCTGCCGCGCGTGCGCGAGCTCACACTCTCTCAGTTGGCGCGTGCTGCGTCCGCTGGTGAGCCTGGCCTTGCCCTCCTGGTATGCATGCAGTGCATTTCGATGCAATCGGCAAGAAAACAAGCAGTGCTCATTCTTCATTCGCTTTAGGCAGGGGTGTGGCCATCAATCGTTAAGTTGGTGGCGGACGCCGACCTCAAGGTGGCAACCACCGCAGTATCTACTGTTGTTGCTGTTTCCAACAAGCCGAAAGGCGACGAGCTGGTGTTTAGCACTGAATCAATTACAGAGATCAACAACATGCTTGGCGGTACCTTGGATATCACGCAAGCTTATCACGTTGTCTGTCTCTAATTCATGATGGTTTCCATACAGGTGGCAATGAGATATTGCACCTTCGTGTGCTGGACATGTTTGTCGATATTGCTGTGCAGTCGCCAGCAGCACTGGAGCGATGCAGGCCCTTCCTTCAACAACTTGCACAAAAGCTCAATTCTCGAGATCTACTGCAACGAATGAACGTGATCGAATTATTTGAGAAGCTAGCGAAGACCGAGCACGGCATAGCGTATATCAAGGACTCCGGGGCGCTGACTCACTTCCAGAAAGTCCTGACCGATACGGAAGACCCTGGCTTCTCACTTCTTTGTGGCAGCGCATTGCGACTTCTGACGTCTGTCGCAAGGCAGGTACTTAGGACCTAATGCCGATCAGTTAATTCTTGTACACTCACACCACTGTAGGGCAAAGAACTGCAAGCGCTCACGTCTGTCCTAGATGTGGTTTCCACTCTCCTTGAAAGCCAAGATGAAGCGTGCGCGGTACTTTCCTGCGTACAAGTTTGCTCGGCACCATCCTCGCTAACCATGTCCCTAGGACGCGGCTATTACGTTTATCGGTGCTCTTGGCAGTGGAGTAGAAGGGCAAGCGATTCTCCTAATGAGGAAACCTCTCTTGAAGAGCTGGTTCGAGCACATGACCTCAACAAAAACTCTTCTTCGTATTTCCTGTCTTCATGCGTTTGCCGAGATACTGGCGTAAGTGTTCCCGCGCTACACAATCGTGACGGTTTTGGTTAACTTTGTAGTTCAGATGCAAGGACCACGTGAGGACGCTGGAGATATATAATGTTGAAGATAAAGGCTGGGACGGCTCGTCCTCAGGTGATGTGATGCGCGCATTCATGAAGTTCCTTGATCAGCCATTTCCAGAGCTGCGATACGCTACTTTTAAAGTCATCCAGAGTACGTCTACCTTAGTTGTTTGTATGGATGGATGGGTGCTGATGGGCAGCTTCGTTACAGGCATGACTCTACATGCATGGGGCGTCAAGGCTATGTTTACCTACCCTGGCTTCTTGGAGTTTCTCGTAAATCGAACAACAGACACAACTAAAGCCGGAAAGGAGTGGAAATACGCAATCGTCGAATCTCTCGTGCGACATCAAGAAGATAACCGGATTCACGACACTCTTGACGATGCCGCCTACGATGTTCTCGCAAACTATATAGCCCAAGGCGTCTTCTACCAACGTGGAGAGAACGTTACCCTGATCGCTTCCAAGTCAGGCTGATCGTCTCCTCTCTCTCCCCTGCTCTCCCTTTCCCTGTACCCCCAGATCTTTGCCTCTCTTCTCCAAACGCAACTTATGAAACCGGAAAGTGTTTCGAAAAAGTTTGGAAGAGTTGTTGTGTGACAGGTAATTATCGGGATAGACCAACTCGAAATACCTTTCCAGTTTGTTGTTCAATCGCCGAGAGTCCCTCACAGGAAGGAGGGTGGGAGAAAGGAGATCGAGGTCCCTTCGCTGTGGTACCACCCCAGCACTCTTTGCTCCGTGGGTTTTTTTGCTATCCATCCATAATTTATGCACATTTTTTTGATCACAATGTGTGGAATGATGAATTGCAGCATATCCCAAAAGACAGTCATGACAAGTAGACAGTGGAAGAGCGGCGGCGATGGGGTAGAATACAAGTACGAGCGAGTCTCCATTAACGTTAATGGTGACTCCCGTCGGTGGGAAGCGGTACCCTCCGTTCCGCACACTCACTAAGTTATTTTTATTTTGATAACGAATAACTACGCAATATTACATTTACTTGTTTTTAATAAAAATAAAATGTACTAAATGCGTACGTTTTGTCCAGGATGAACCGATCGAGCCGGCGCTTGCGCCCAAGGCCTTTGAGTCAGGTCTCGATGGGATAAGCGCACAGAATGGCGTGCCAGCTGAGTACGCGGGCAGCTTTTGGTCACGCGGCTGGTATGAATTGCGACGGTGGGCGGTGGATAAGTACTACGATAAGAACTTCAAGTTCATGCTGATTCTCCTCTTACTGGTCATCGCCCTGGGCACTGTCAACCGTGTCGTCTACAAGATCCAGCTGTACTGATGACCGCTTCTGTGTTCTTGTCTGATGACTGATAGTCGACTCTTATCTCTGGTTATGGGAATGATGTTGATCGGCAGAGGCACGAAGACGAGCCCGCAGATGAACAATTACACGATCTTCATTTCGTGGGTGCTCACTACGGCCTACTGTTTTCTGTATTTTGGGATCTTCTCCGTACGAAGATACGGACTCTTCATCATCGATGATGAGCAAGTCGGCTACGTCTTCACGCGGCGAGGCCTAAAGCTCATTGTCATGGGGCTTATGGTACGTGAAAGACCTCGTTGGAACTAACAAGTACAATAGTTATTAACATACTACGTCACAACACAATTGCAGGATGCCACGGGTTTTGTTTTCGGCATCTTTGCTGCCCGTCAGATCAACGGCTTTCTTCTCACCCTCCTTCCGCAGGTATGATAACCATTATCTATTAATGCTGTACAACAAAATTCTCATAATATTAATGGTACAGGCGATCATACCCATGACCATGGTTGTGTCGCTCATAGCCCTGCGCACAAGGTTAGTTTATCACTTCTCGTTGAGTAGGTTTGTTGTTTGCTCACCATTCATACAGATACCACTGGGGCCAAGTCCTCGGTGCAGGGACGCTTGTTTCGGGTCTGATTATCTCGCTGATACCTACATTCAGAGATGAGGTTCAGATCAACGATTCTTATCAGTTCTCCTCGCACAAGTTCTTACATTTACAATCTCAATGTCAGGGATCTGGAGATACGAGTGCTCTTACGGCAGTTTGGGCCGGTGTCTACCTTCTTTCTCTACTTCCGAATGCAATCTCTTTCATTCTCCGCGAGATAGTCTTCACGGAAATGGTACAGAAACTGGATTTGTTTAAGTACCGCCACTTCATTCATCCTCAAATGATTGTATGTGCAGCCCAAGATGGACATCTTCGTGGTCAACAGCTTCGACTCTTTCTGGCAGCTCATCTTCTCCTTCCTAATGTTTCCCCTCGTGCTCGTGCCGGGTTTCAGTTCAGTGTCCTTCCATGAGATCGGCGACTATATCCCGAACGGTGCCTCATGCTTGGTAGGCTTTTCGCCTACTCCAAAGGACGACTGCAGCGGTGAGCCCTGGCTTATGATGATCTACGTATGCGTCAACCTCAGCTGGAATGTACGTCCTTTTGGTTCACACTTTGTAACACAGTTGAACTGATCTAGGTCATTTCATCACACTAACGGCAGATATCGCTTCTGCTGCTCCTGAAGAAGGGTGGCGCTGTATTTACGTTCATCGGATCGGCTGTGTCTCTTCCTCTATCTCACTTTGCCTTTGCCATTAGTACCGCTGCCCAACCGCCTGTACATGTAACTGAATGCTGACTTTGGTGGTCTAGAATGGCCCATCATTGGCCAGGGTAAACTTGACTGGGAAGACGGTCTAGGGCTCTTCTTGGTCTTCGTAGGTTCGCTTCTCCTTCTCCATAGTTCCAGAGAGCAGGAAGGATTCACCAAGTTTATGTCAAACAGGATTGATAGTGTATCGGTACTATGCACTGGTACAGAAGAGGAAGCTCGACGACGAGGTACGACAGAAGCTTCTTGACCCCAGCTGGCAGCCGCCAGTTTCCTGGTGGCGACGAGTCCTTTGCTGTCACCGCCGGAGGTATGATGATTGAGCAGGTGTTCTAGGAGCAAAAACGTCAGTCTACTGGTAATGATGATTTGTTAGGACAACATAATCCAAAAACAAACGCATAGCCCTTTCATCCGATCTTGATGCCGTGCCTCACGCCATCAGACGAACACGTCCTTTCGGGATACGTGTGCGGCGCCTTTTACGCAGAAAGAAAAAGAAATTGTGGCAGAAAAAAGAGAGAAAAGAACAGTAGAAAGAGAAATCGGCGTAAAATCGTAAATCATCTCAATTTTGTGTACGCAAGAAAAGAATCATGTTGAGAGCCAAGATTCTTCCAGACATTCTTGCGCAGGCAAACACCAACGGTGTGCAGGGTACCGTGTACGTTGAATTTTCTTTCTTCTATTTCCTCTTATGATTAGTTTTTGATTTTTGTTTCTTTTCCATCTAGTCTCCTCAATGAGGAGGGTTCATTGTTAGCCTCTACGGGTTCGGGGGATCATGTAGTGGTCGCCGCCATCACATCCAACGTGTGGGCGCAGTATCAAAAGGTGGCAGATCAGGATCTTGAGTACATGCTCTTTGAATGCGAGGTACCACCTGGCCAGCCATTGGATGAATTTTGCATATGGCGCCTAATAATCATGGGGTGCAGACTGGGCGAGTGGCAATGACAAAGGTGGCCACCCACCTGCTTTGCATCTACAGCGACAAGTCAGCTGAGTTCGGCATGCTCAAGCGGAAGGTACTACTGCTACACCGTTCCTCTCCTACATTCCTGTGACTAATGTCGGTCACATACAGGCCCAAGTGTTGCGGGAGTATCTGCAGGAGCCTCTGCAGCAAGTGATGTAGTGCCCTAGGTTGGAGTGTACTGCTCACTAAATGAAATGGTTGATTGCCTTTGCGGTCTGAGATCACTAATGCACGAGATGATTGACCCCCTTGGCTGGCATGCGGAGTCGTGTGCGCCTGGTAAAATCGGATATATACAAGAGCGCCACGTATCCCTCTTTCCTGCTTCAGAGCAGCCAGTACGACATGCCGAGCTTGTTTCCATAATGGCCTCCTCCTGATGTGTGGAATTCTATGAGCTCGATGTCCGGCTGGCCCCGATCACCCTGGGCGTACTTGAGCTCCACGCACCAGTTGCCCTGGAGAATGGCATCAATCAGTCATCCTACTAACTGTGCGACAGGCCTCACCAATACGTTGTACCTTGTAATCGAAGGTCTCGGTCTCTCCGCTCTTGAGAACATACGTCTCGATCACCTTGTCTCCGCCTCTGCATCGCCAAGCATTAGGGGGAAGAACGGGAACACTTGTCAGCAGCGCGTACCGTGGCTGAGAGGCAAGGATGATATCGTGCTCTCCCGCGTTGCGGAGGGTGATGTAACCCGTGGCTGATGTGATGAGGTAGGAATGGGATGGAGGGAAGACCAAGTACCACCCACCGTCCTTATAGAATGGCGAGTTATCCACCTTCTTCAGCGCCTGCACCAGCCACCTCCCAGCTGAGAACGTGTGGAGATCATACATGTGCGGGAAGGCTACCTGCCCAGAAAGGATGCCTGCAGTCTCTTGCTCGTTGACGCCGAAGATGTTTTCCAGAAGGCCCAGCCCACCTCCGAGCATATCGCCCATACCATAAGGACGCTCTCCGCTGCCTCTCCCTGTCTGCCCATTCACAACGTACGCATACCTACGATCGCTCGTTAGTTCAGCATTACCACTTCAAGAGAATACTTGATCCGTACTGCTTGTCTTTGTGGTGGTACGTGAGAAAGTAGACGGGCACATAGACGAGTGAAAAGCTCGGTCGGCCTTTGAACGTGAGCTTGGTGAGAATGAGCTGCTGGACCTTCTGAGGGTTGTGCTCATTCTTAATCTGCTCGCGGCAGGCTTCCTTCTCCCGATTTATGATCTCTTTCTCCGCTTTCTTCCACGCATCGTTGGCAGCTACACTCATACAGAAAAGGTTCATCAGCGACCACTAACTTATCGGTGGCGATTGGCATAGGTAAGGACGTACATATTGCGCCCCGCATCGTGATATTGGGAGGTGAGACATCGTGGCTAACGCGTGCAGATGTGGAAGTAGGAGCAAGTGCTAAGGCGGATTTGATGTCCCAGTCCTCGATGGAACGCAATAAGTTGTGCTCAGCTTCTTCTGTTGAGGCACACACCAGCAGGGTGTTGTAACTGCTTTCCTTGCTCACGGTAATCTCTTTGCTTTCTACCTTTTGCACCTTCGGCGTCGGAGAGTCCTGGTGAAAAGCGAAAGGGTTAATCCCATACCAAACATGATGGTGAACAAAGGGCACATACAGAGGCCTCTGGTGCGGCTGAGCTTTGTACTGTGATCTTTGCTTTGAACGATGATATGACTGTGAGTTTGATAGTGTAGTACGGAACCCATACTACCTCCAGCTGCTGTCCATCAATCATGTGGGAGAAACCCGCGGGCGCAAACCTTGCAAGAAAGGTATTAGCTAACAGACCAGAACGAAGAGTATCTACATACCACAACGATCTACGCCAGTGATCAAATCCAGTCAGAACTTTGCTCTTTGCTTGCCCAAGTGGAATGTAGCGAGCGTCGCCGATGTTATCCTTCAAAGATTGCCACAGATAGGCCTGGCATCGTTCCCGTAACACGCGAACCTCGTCAGCTACTTCTTTCTGTGATGTTGCTTCTGCTTCCGACTCTGCAGATCTCTGCTCCTGACCAGAAGCAATCTGGGATTGTTGTTCTCTGCGTACGTCTGCCTCAGTTGCGTTGTGTTCGGGAGATGCGGGTTGCGTGGCATTGATGAGTTCCCACTCATCCAGGTCTATGCTCTGCGCGAGAGAATTCTCACGGGGTCTCTCTGCTGATGCCTCTCCCGAGGCAGACGGCCGAGCTGCACCAGCACCGATGAAGCTGTTGGTGGCAATCTCCACTCCGCCACTCTGCTCCATCTTTTTCCTGTCCTGGAACCGCTTCCTGCCCTCTTCTTTGAGCCGTTTCCTTTCTTCTTCCTTTTCGTTCGAACTGTGCTCGTGCTGCGTGGTGGGCGCAGCCTTGACTTGTTGACCAGGTCTTGTTGTGGTCTTCTCTTTGACTTCATCCTTCGCTGCGTTGGTACTTGAAGCTCCTCCTTGTGGCCCTGTCTGCGGCCTTTGATCAGCATTCTGTGTAGGCTTTGGCGCGACTGAGGACTCCTCGGCATCATCTGTTCCCTCCTGTTCCGCCTGCTTTTGCGCATCAATGGCTGCCCAGCGCTGGAGGATAGCGTCCAGCCAGCGGTACATGGGCTCGTTCTCCCTGCGCTGCCGAGCCTCGACTTGGTGGCGTCGAGTGAGTTCGGCCTGCACGTGATGATAGGCCTCCTCCATGGCGCGCTGACGTTCTTCTTCGGCCACCACCCGCCGTCGTTCCGCCACTTCGTCGCTCGGGAAGAAGTGGGCGATGTACCGCGCGTACCTCTCGCACTCTTGCCACTGGCTTCGCATCCAACGAGAGCAGCTGCCCACCCTGACCACCCACTCCGTGGAGATGTGCAAGTGCAGAGGATAAATCTGGGCGAACCGGGACAGGTACGCGGTCGTCGAGGAAGACGGGCATGCTACAGCCGACCCGCTGCTGTCCCCCTCCTCCGTGGAGGGCTGATGGGGCGCCGACCCGTCGTCCAACTCGTCCTGCTTGTCGATTAGCACCCAGCCCTCCTCCATGATGGTGCTGCTCAGGTTGGTCGGGCCCTGTTGTTGGCTTGGGCCCCCTGCACCAGGTACCGATGGTGGTGGGGAGGAAGGAGGTGTACCTCCCTTCTCCATCTCTTGTTCTGTGACCAAACGATACCTCTCCCTCGGAAAGCTAAAAATGCAAAGCATGTGAACAAAACCTCTTTTCAAACCAATTTCGAAAAACTAAATTTGTGCAAAGTATGTACATACACGCCAGAGGAACAAACAAGCCACCGTGCTTGTCGCACTCTGTAAGTATTCCCAGCTCACAGGTTCCATGTAATCTTCTTCACGGCGATCTCGGCCTCGACGTAGAGAGTATCCTGCTTGAGGAACCCGTTCTCGGGTGCAACGATTTTCGACGCGAGGACCGCCTTCCGATCGCCCCATCCCTGTCCGCCCTTGATGGGAAATGTCGTCTTGAACTCTGTGTCCACACCAAAGTGAGTGTCATCACGTAAACCGGTCGATGACACTGGTACCTTTCTTAACGGTTTCATCTGGATCCTTGTGATTGATGAAAGAGAGGAAGTACTCGATGGTGACTGCCTTGCCCTTGGGCATGTGATTTACATCAAGGAAGAGGTAGATAGAAAAATAGCCTCGACTTTCCTCGTTGTCACCGTCAGTGTAGAAGCCAATAAACCTGCCACATTTCATCAGACGACAGAGTGGACACTCATTACCACCATTCGTGCTGTACCAGTTAAAATCGGCAAAAGAGAACTTATCGCTTTGTAGATAGCTCTTCTTGCGTACGGAGCTGAAGTTCTTGATCTTCCAAACGACCTTGGTATCTAGAAGAGAAAATGAACCCTCTCCTTCGATTGCACGGACCACCAGATGACTTACCAGTTACACGCAAAGCCTTCTCCAGCTGGCGGATCCGATCATCTTTCATCTGCCGTGATGGGAAAACAATTGTGAGTGCACTCCAAGCACAAAGGTAATTTAGCTCCAGTACCTTAAGGACTGACTCAAATTCGTCCTTCATGTTCCTCGTGCACACATCGAACGACTTCTTCAACAGGATCATGTGGTAGGGCATTTCTTTACTGAGATGGTCCTCCAAATACTTTCTGATGACCTATTGAGCAATTGCTTCATTAAACTCAAGCACGTATGACTTCAGTGATGAGGCAGTAAGGGTAGAGTACCCGCTTTGGGCATCCTTGATCAGCGTAAGTACACTCAACCTCAGCCTCAGGACAATCGTTCTTGAGATGTGCGTCGAGCTCACCACGTTTCAGCTCTACGCCACAGGCCATGCATTCGATTGGCACCATCGGGCACAGTTTCAAGTGTTCCTGTAAATGCAAATGACACGGTAAGAAGACTAAGTGGCCCAGAAGGACAAAGAGAAAAAGGCACCTCCATATTGCAGAACTGGATATCCTTCTTGCAATGGGTGCACTCGAGTGGGCGGAAGGGGCACGACACTTCATGGGCCTCGAGATTCATGCGGCGTTGTTTCCCGCACATCGGGCTGTACTTGCAGTTGACGGGAGCGAAGCCGCACTTTTGCTCGTGACTCACCCGCGTCTCAAGAGTGAGGACGTGCGGACATCCTTGGTCGTCTTCCTCCCAATCCTTGGCTTCCTCGCTCCACTTGAAGTGGAACTTGCAATAGACCTTCAAGTTACGAATGTGTCGCTCCACGAACAGACTGCGCGCAAGCGCCTCCTCGGTCAGCCGGCAGCGGCACGAAGGGCACTCTGGGTTTTTCGAGATGCACTTCGTGATGCAGGCAAGACAGAAGAGATGCCCGTTCTTGCACTGCCGCGGCTTGTTGAGAATCTGAAGGCAGATTGCGCACTGCAACTCCTTGGCAGCATCTTGGTCGACGATGAGGTTCTCGAATTGGAGAGACGGTTGCGGTATGGCTTTGATGGAGACCAGTGCCGTGGCCTGTTCCTTCTCATCGTTGATGCCGCTACTTGATGAAAGACCACGCAGGGGCGAGGCAGCCGAGGGGGATGTCGAAAACGACGAAGACGAGAGGAGGGACGACCGCGGGCTGTTCTGCAGCGGCATGGGCTCCCCCATGGTGGAGGAGCTCGACATCGAGGTTGAAGATGAGGAGGACGTGAGGCTGGGGAAGGACATGCTGGCTGAATTCGATGGTTCCTTCCCTTTGCTGTTCCAAGAATTTACACCAAACACATCAACAATACGGTACATGTGCAAAGATGCAGCAAAAAAAAAGGTCAAAAGAGGAAGCCCCAACCTGCTGTGCCGAGTTGGGGAGACGAGATCCAACTAAGATGGGGCAAGTCACGCCGTCGTGCCACAGAAACACCGTCGGTTGTGTTGTGTAGTTGTCTGGTCCCTGCGTTTTCCTTTCACACGCAGACGTGCCGTCCGGATTTATCGTGTTTTCCCATGTATCATGGAGATGATATTCTGTAGACACGCAATCTCGCGCCAGGATTTTGTTGGGAACTACACAACACAAGATAGGCGCGTCACGGGTTCGAATCCCTATGGGATGCTGGGCAGTGAACAACAACCGAGCGCTCGATCGAATCGAAAAGGGAACTTGCTGCATGAGCTGGGGCGTTGTGTATTGCGATTTCAGGACGAACTCGTGGTCGTGGACTGTTGCTGCTTGGCCAAGAGATCCTTGAGGCGTGTGATGTGCTGCGTGACGCGAGTGACGTACGCCATGACACGATCCTTTTCATCTGGCTTGAGGAGATTTCCTACACGCTGCTCAAACTGGATTGTGCACTGGAGTCAGTACATGATGAGCTGAGGTGGCAAGGGGTCCATGTGCCTTGTCAGGGTGCCATCGCAGAAACACAGTACGTAAATACTTTGTTTTTGTTTCTGTTGTAGTCTCCTCCGACAGGAAATCAAAACCTCGAAGTTAATGGACGTTAGATCCTACCATGCGCTTTGAGTGACAGTAAGTAAAGCTTTACCTCCAAAGGTGTGACCCGTCTTTTCGTCATCCTCAATGTTAGGAAATGGGATATCGTTGAATCCTGATGGTAATGTTCATCAGCAACATTTCCTCCATCGCGCTATGTAATAAGTGGGAGTACCAAGGACTGTCGATTTGTTTGCCTCATTCCTGCGCATCGCAAGCAGATCCTCAAAGGCGGTCCACTCGATTTCGAGCCTCTCCCAGTCGCGTTTCCTTCTTTCTTCTTTGACTTGTTGCCTTTTGGCTTCCCGTTCACGTTCTTCGCGCTCGATACGTGCTTGGTGTTCTTGTTCGGCCTTTCGCTTCCGGCGCTGGCGTTCCTGCTGCTCTTCTTCTCGACGCTTTCTCGCCTTAGCATCGTAGAAGTCCGCGTGGTCGGCTCCCCATTTCTGATTGACTCGTCTAGCCATTTCTCGTCGAACCCACTCCTTCCATTGTTCTTCGTCCAGGTGCGAGCCTTCGGCGTCATTCCACTGGCCTAAGTTGGCGTATGTGCCTTCATCTTCATATCCAACCTCCTCCCGAAGTCTTTCGGTCCATTCCCGCTCTTCCTGTTCTCGGCGCCACTTGTTTCGTTCCATTTCCTTCCATCGCTCAAACGCATCAGTCGTATTTTGCCCTTGCTTTCGCTTTGTGGATGCTCCCTCAGCGTAATCAAACACATGAAAATCCTCATCTTCGTCGTTACTAGGTTGCTCTCCGGTTTCCTCTTGATCATCGTCGCTTCTCCTTGTGTGTTTGGCTGCCTGTTGGGAACTGCGATCCCATGCCGGTTGCGCTCCCTTTCCATCTTCCTCTTCGCTTCCTTCCGACCGCCTACCTCTACTACTCATGCGTTCATTCAGAGAGCGCCATTCTGCCTCCCTTGCCTGATAAGTTGTTTCAATGCTCTCTCCTTCGCTTCGTAGATCCTTGAAGCCCATATCCTCGGCTGTCAGCCCAAGGCTGTTCTTTACATCACTCTCGGCACCGTGCTTCCACAACAGATAGCAGATCTCCGCATTCTTGTGCAAGCAGGCATAGTGGAGTGCTGTGCTCGCATCCTTACAGGAGAACACCGAGTACGACCATGGAGTGAGCCAACACGCCAGCAGTACCACAAGGAATGAATGTATGCACCTCAGAACCGCTGATGAGGTTGATCATGTCCGTACCCAGAATTTCGATGAGCACACGACACACTTGGGCATTGTTCTGTAGCACTGCCCGGTGCAGCAGCGTACGCCCTGAATCATCAATCACCACCGTCGGATCTGTACAGGCAAGATGGTAAGACCGCCAAGATATTTGTAATGATTTCAATATATAAAAAATATCAATATCAAATTAATATTTAATTCGAAATAATTTGAATTTGAGTTTCAGTTTAAAGAAGAAGGATACCAGTGCCGTGGTGGCGCAGGCGGGAAGCGTAGTAGCGCAGGTCGTGCAGGACCTCCGTGCTGGTGCCATCCTGGCTGCCGCAGCGACGTATCACCCCGAAGAGACGGGCAGCAGCTTTGTCACCCTTTGTGGAGCTCCTCCTTCCCCGCCCCTCCGCAACGGCGTCCTCCTCTTCCCTCTTCTTCTTCTTCGTCTTTTTCTCCTTTTTCGTGCTTTTGTCCCTTCGCTTGTGCTGTCGCTTGTGCTTGTGCTTCGATCCATCATGATGATCACGCTGGCGGACCCTCTCTGCCTCTGTGCCGCTTTCCAGTGCCTCTTCCCCTTCCTCCCTCGTCTTCTTCCTCTTCATTCTGTTTCCTCGCCTTTTTTAAAAGCTATGTCAAGTATGCAGCTCTGGATAATTGATTTATTCTCTGATCGCCCTGAGTGGGATCGATGAGGGAAACCTCAACAGAGCGGCTTCTTCTGCCGTTATCGCTCAAGGCTACTTCGATCAAGGTAGTGTACAATGAGTTCTTCTTATCCCTCTTTTGCTCAATCATTCTCTGAAGAGGAGCTAACTCACATTGCCAAAACATCATTCTGCGAACGATAGACCAGGGATTCTGGCATTCGTGATCATCTCCTCTTGCAAGTGTGATTTCACCACATAGTGGATACTTGACCAGCATGCAGGACAGTTCAGAGAGCAACTACAACAGATTCTCCAACAACTCTTGACTCTTGACAAGTACCTCACTGTGCCTGCGATAAGGTGCCCCTGTCTTCACCAGAAGGAGGAAGTTACGTCTTGACCCAACATCGAGCTCCCCTCCACCTGAAGGAACTGTTGGGCAATCACAATCAGCGATCCCGTCACAACAGAAACGGACCAAAAGCGTTTTGACCGAAATGTAACCATCCTATTCGGTTCGTCTTCACCTATTGAGAGGAAGGAGATGTTGCCCCGATAGGCCCGCGTACGGATGAGTGACTTTACGCGAAACTTGAGACGCGTGCCGCTGCAGCGTTCCCCAGCATCGTGAAGAACCTAGGCAGAAGCAGGAAATTTCGGCGGAAGGCGTGGACAATTACCATTGGGCCAGGTTTGCCGCCCTTTGGCGAACTTAGCGGCCCACCAAACAAGCAGTTTGCTTTATTCCAACATCCATTCTCACGTAGGAACTTCCACCACACCCTTAAGGGTTCCACCTCCACCTCCACCGCCCCTCCCCGCTCTCTTCTTCCGTACCTTTTTAAAACCAGCGACACGCCTAATTCTCGATATCGTCGGTCCACGGTCTACCTAACGTGCCGCATTTTAACTCCGCGCCGTTTTGAAGGTTGCCTGTGTGTAAGGTTGTCCCTTTGTCCCAGTGCGGGGCGCAAACCATTTCGTCTTCGTTCTTCTAACGCGGGACCAAACCTCCGCTCAATCATCCCCTTTCGCTTCGTTCCCAGACCTCTTTTTGTGCCGAGTGCTCCTCGCGCCTCACCCGTGGTATTGAATTGAAAAACCAACCGAGCCGCCACCTTGAACGACATACAGCAGAAGAAGAAGACAAACCACCAGGAAGAAGAAGCTGCCAGAGACGCACCACCCCACTCGGACACATGCACGCCGCTATGAGTCGTAGCGATGGGGCTGTCCAGCAGTCCACCGACAAGAAGAAGAAGCTCAAGAAGAGTGGCGTTGGCGTGCAGTTCGTGAAGCGCACCTACGCTGGCGTCAACAAACAGACCTGCAAGGTGGGTATCTCAAGTCTCCCCAACCCAACACCACACATCTCCGTTTCGCCTTTGACCCAACACGTTTCCATGGTGGCTGTGGTGCTGGCGGTGCTGGCGGCATTGTAGCTGGCCTCGTCCTTTAGGAAGGAGGTGCCTGACATCGACCCCGAGTTCGAGATGGAGCGTGAAGAGTTCGAGCAGCTCCTGCGTAAGGTGACTTCTCTCCACAAGCGAGTGCGGCGATATAACAAGACCTTCTCCGGTACGAACTTCTCTGCGGTCGTCGGCCCGACTGGAGTTGCTTGCTGATAAGGGCCACCCTTTGTAATGGATGCTGATGGGTGGTGAACGAGCAGACATGGGTAGGTACATGCATGATCTTGCCGAGGTGCTACAGAGCTTCGCGGAGGACTCAGAAGACAAGAAGTTCGGTAACGACTTCATGAAGGCCGCCACGAGCATGGAACATGCAGCCTCCACCTTCTCGGTAAAACAAACTTCGTAGAAGGCTCCCCCTCTGTAGAAAGCTAACCCGTTCATCCCTCAGAATGGAGTATGCCAGGCCGATCAGGACCTCAAAGCTTTTTGCACTCAACTCAAACACTACACAGTGCGGACTTACATTCCTCAAGTGTGTTTGTGTTAAAATTGCTGATCTGTACAATCCGTAGAAACAAGTTGAACGCAGAGACGCCGCATTGGCAGAGTACAATAAGGCTGCGCGAAAGAGGGAAAAGGTTAAGAAGAGGCCCGAAGACATCAGGTACCAGCAGGTACTCATTCTCCTCACCTTCTCACCCAGTTGTTCAGATTTTTTTAATTGTAAATCAATCAGTCGGAAGCACGATACGAAGAGCTCAAGCAAGTCTATGTTTTCCTTAACGAAGAAGTAAAGCAGCAGCTGCATGCGTACAACTCCCAGCGCATGCTCTACATCATGCCCCAACTTCAGAAGGTACAGAAGTTCCATCCGATACAAGACGGGGGGATCTCACCCTACCTTCGCACAGCTGTCAGAATGCCACGTTGATTTTCTCCAGAAGTCACTCGCTGGTTCGGATGCCTTGGCCTCCCACAGACCTGCGGGAGGATCAACTGTTTGTGAGTATCCCTTTTCCACAGCTTTCTCAGTTATTGCTCACTTTGCATTACCCGCAAAGCATCCCCGCGTCCATCAACAGACCTTGATGAACGTCCCTCGCTTCAGCGTAGCAAAACGGAAGGTGACGGTTTGAGAGGCAGAACACCATTTAAGCGACGCCAGTCTAATCCGGTATCGTTTTCCATCAACAGAGGGAGAAACAACTTAGACTTATCTTGTTGACATATAGGAACTGCGTGAGGTTGAACCACTTATATATCGAGATGTGAAAAATGGCGATGAGCAAGCTGATGACACATCAGCCCCTTCATTCAAGTCCCTTGCGTCCCCTGCCTCCCTCCATTCATCTAAATCTGACACAGACGTTCTCCGTTCCCGAGCCCTTTCGATGTCAGCGCCCACAGGGAAAGATAAAAAGAAGGTGAGGACAAAAGGCAAGGAGATTACGAAGCAAGGACGAGACAAGGGCAAGGAGAAGCGTGTTGCGAAGGAGGCTGATAGCTCAGACGATGAAGAGCACGAATCGGCAGCCCCTGCTCCGTTCAACAGACAACCCTCTTTTCGCCGCCCAGCTAACATGCATCCGCCGGCACGACCGACGCCGCCTGCCCCCAGTGAAGAAGTTACATCATCACTCTCTTCTTCTCTTTCCTCCGAAGGCTCCTCCTCTTCATCTTCCTCTTCCACCTCATTCTTGGGGGATGTCGCGGTAGAATTCCCACCTGCCCAGAACCTCTCTTCCGCTCCATCGGCCCCCTATACTCCTCTTCATCCTTCGTCAGGCGCAATCACACAAGCAGATGATGATAAGCAGGCGCATCCAAAGGACGCTCATCCGTATGACCCGGTCATCGAACGAACTGCGAGCAGCGACTCTTCGGACTTAAGCTTCAAACAATCAACCATCGCTCGAGACAAGCTGAACCAACTATCCGAATTGGAGCTCAACACCGTGCTCAGCAACGACTAGTTCATCCTTTTGCCAAGCCCCATATTGCAATCCTTTGTACAGCATCTGTCCATCCTCCTGTTTCCTTACCACCAGGCAAACAGCACAGTTTCAGCTTTCGATTTTTCAAATTATTTCCGAAATCGTTTCCAAAACGAATTCCTCGCCCTTCAGCGAGTAGCACAGCCAGAACAAGAATCAAAAAAAAATGGCAACATCAGATTCAGGGGCAAGTCACACGATCATCCCTCCCTCGCGTCGTCCCGATGGCAGCATGCGCAAGCCCATCCGCGTGCGCGCAGGCTACGTGCCGCAGGACGAAATCGCCGCATGGGAATCGCCCGCCCGGCGAATGGCGCGCCTACGCGAGGAGGCCGGCGTGCCCGGCTGGGAGGACGCCCCCACCGCTCCCGCCGCCTCGTCTTCGTCGCGAGGTATCGTGGGCGGCGAAGGCGTGGTTTCATCCTCTGCGGCACCCGCCTTGTCCAAGGCCCAGAAGAGGAATCTCGCCCGCAAGAAGGGGCGAGAGATGAAGAGGCAGCAGAAGCAGGGTGCCGAAGAAGGTGTGGAGGAAGTGACCTCCGCGATGGCCCAGCTCAAGGTTTCTGGCGGGAACGGCGGGAAGGCGCAGAAGCGCACCGACCGACCACCGGCAGCGGGCGGCGCTGCAGCGGCGTCTTCGTCGGGCGGTGCCGGAGGAGAGGAGGAACTGAGCAAGAAGGTCAAGGCCGTACAGAAGAAGCTGAGGCAGGTGATGCAGCTGCAGGCCAAGGTCGATGCAGGCGAGATCACTCCCACGCAGGAGCAGCTCCAGAAGCTCAAGAAGAAGGCGCAGTTCGAGAAGGAGCTCAAGGAGCTTCAGGCCGCGCTCGATGCCGCCAAGCAGTAGTAAGCTGCGCCGCTGACCTCCTACGACGATCTACCTTCGTTGTCACACAACCGTTTCCATCACACGCGAATCGAGCCAGAGAACAAGAGTGATCAGCATTACGCGACCAAACGAGGTACCAGACGTTGCGAGGGATCAGGACAAGCGGTCTACACGAAGGCCTTGGTGATGGATGTTGTAAGATGCATGCACGCGTGTGGGGTCGGGTGTGGTTATTAGCAGGCGCGTGCTTTGGCCAACTCCCTTGCGTGCGTGTACCTACTGGTACACGTTTCTATTTATAAAGCCTGTCCTTGAAGATGACCTGCATTGCAGCGAGAGGGCAAGCAGCAAGTCTTGGAGTGTGACCACGGTGATAACGTACGTACCAGATAGATCGAGCTAGGTTCAACCAAGAAGATGGTATGATCGAACCTGCGCTTGAGGAGTCGACGCGATGAAGAGAGTACATGGGAACGCACAAACCACAATTTATCACAGCCGTACAGGATGACCACAACTAGCGCGCAAAAGCTCGTTCAGTCGAGCGCGGGCACCTCATCTTCAATCATGCCCTTGAACACAACTCGGAACTCGTCGTTGTCATCCCCCTTCAGTGTGCAACGTACTTGTTTACACTCGACCCGTAGCTGAACCTGATCGAATGAGGCACGATCATTAGACTACGATACAGCAAGAGGGTCCTAAGCATCAGGTGGAGAGTACCATTTCAAGTGCTCCTCGTAACACACCACAGATGAGGTTGGAGTACCTGTCGAAGTAAAGCATTACATCCCATGCGCACCAAACGATGATCACGGAGCGAGGCCTAGTGTTACCATAGCTTGTTGTATTCCTCCGGAAGCTCGACGAAATCAGTTACAGGATTCTCTTCGAGGATCAGGCTGAACTCGGTGTTGTCAGTGTTCCAGTTGGCCACCTGCGCAGTAACGCCCAGGAACATCTTGAATGCCGTCTGCATAGCAAGACAACACATGCACGATGATCAGTACGTGGCATTGCAATCAGCGAATGTTGCATCATCACCATCAGAAACAAATGGACTCCAATTTTAAACTAAAATAAAATAAAATGCTGTCTACCATGGCAATAATGTTGGCCACCTCCTTGAGATTGCCGCGCTGCGAGCAAGTGACGGCTGACTTAGCGAGGAACTCTTCAATTAATCGCACACCAATATTGTAGCCCCTGTGTGCGTGTGAGAGCTTGCACCACGGGCAGGGGATCTTAACGTTCACGTACATCTTTTCCAGCTGCGCATTGACCTCGTCCACGTTGTCGAGGTCCTTAATCAGCTGCATGACGATTGCGCCATAGGTGAGGGTGAACAGCTCCGCGCTCTACGTGGATTGTTGTGGCAGGGACCACCATTAGTGGGAGGTTGACTTGAATAAATATAAATAAATTATAAAAATCCTCTTCATTGATTTCTCTCTTCGTACGATCTTGTCCTGGTTCTTGAAGGTTTCTTCGCCTCTTTGCTTCTCCCGCGACATTGTGATTGTTTGCAGTTGATGTTTTTATGTTTTTTATATCAATTTTCTTTTCACCAAGTTTCAAAACACTTTTCCAAACGATTTCAGATTTCACAAAACCAACTCTTCTTCGAAACCGCCGGACAACAGTCTGCAGATCGAACACACCGGCATCAGAAGGACACGGGACACAAGAAATGGACTTCGACATGAGTGCTTTGATGGGGGCGGGCGCTGGCAAGTTCAAGCCACCCAGCTACGAGGAGGTCATGGCAGAGCTCAAGCAGAAGGCTATCATCCTGGGCATCGGCATCGCCACGCTCCGACTCGCTCCCTACGTCATCAACGCCGTCCAGATCCTCACATCCAACAAAGGCCTTTGAAATCGATCCATGATCCTCCACATCTTCCTTTCCTGTCCCACTGTGTGCCCTTACGCTGCAAATCACAACAAGATTGGTTTATAATCTCTTCACGCAATTTTTCTCTTTTCGATCATGCAATCCAATTTTATTGTAAAAATAAATAACAACAATGCCGAACAATATTTATAAATTTTTCAGTTATTTATACGTAAATAGAAACTTATAAATATTCGATTTTCGAAAACAAAGCGCGAAAGAAAATACAAGCTCTTTGCAGGAAAGAAAAGAAAAAGAAAAGTATCAAGATCAACAAAATCATTGGTAAGAGAGGGATCAAAAGAGAGCATGCAGGCACCTTCACGATCGGCGCCGTCGGTGCGTCCGCCCTTTGATGCGACGGGATACGCCCAGAGCCTGCGCGAGAAGATCAAGCGAAGGCAGATTGTTGTCTTCAGCTCCATCTTCAGTCCCGATGGCCTCTACCTCGTGTCCTGCAGTGACCAAGGGCGTATCGCCTTCTGGAATCTCAACACCTACCTCGTACCTCTCCCATCATCTTCGTTCTGGTGCAACCCAAGATTATTTAGTTGCACACAATTATAAAAATTAAAATTTAAATAAAATACCGGTAATATATTTATTAATATATTTATTAATATATTTATGTGATTAATGTGTGACAGAGCAAGGCCTACTGGGAAGATGCACGATACCGACCCTCTAGCCGGTACCTCACTCAGATTCGACTCTTAAAAATTATTCATTTCTACGTAGTTATTGAATACGACCTGACTGTGTTTGAATGCTGTGCGGCATCCTGCAGTGAAGGCAAGGAGCACCGCCCTGGTCCCACTTACTCGTTCCAAGCGCATGATGAAGGGACTCCCATTTACCATCTTTGCTTCCTCGGATCGAACGTGCTCATCAGGTACATTCATCACGATGATGGATGGCTCAGCTTGAGGCGCATTGCTGTAGTCACTAATAGCTCCTTTTCAGTGCTGGAGATAAGGAAATCAAAGGATGGGACTGGGGCAAGCTCCTAGCCAAGGCGGAGGCTGGTCTGCAAACATCGGGCAGTACGTCCATCGCAGTGTTTTGTCATTTTGTCGCACGACTGATGGGCACATACAGTGGAAATCGAAGGAGACGATGGTCTAGAGCGTGACGATGTCCAACTCTTCACATTCCGACACCGCGACTATCTTACGGAGACCAACGGTGTGGCCGTTACCAAGGTATCTGCCTTGCGAGAAGAGATAGTATTATGTCACAAGCTCACCTTGAGGTACCTGGCCACAGGAGGGTATGCTTTTCGCTGCATGTGGGGACAATAAGGTACACATATGGAACACAGAAACAGAACAAGAGGTCGGCGTTCTGGAGGTAATGATAACTGAATCCACTTCATTTCGGTGGATGCTGAGATTGTCATCATCATACTTGATGATAGGGCCACGTGGACTATGTTCACTGCGTTAAGACTACTGGCGATGGAAATCAAGTTGTCTCAGGTTCTGAGGATGGCACAGTGAGAATATGGGGTACGCCATGCTTAGAGAGATCACCTACACTGGCTTAGAGTTAACTGCCTCACTTTACGCACGAAGACGCTCGAACATACGAACCACGAGCTGTGCTTGACGCCGCTTCCCGAAAGAGCGTGTCGGTAACGGATTTCAAGCCGAAGCTGGGCGCTAACAATTGGGTTTCATGCATTGACATTGATGAGTACGACACATGGATGGTAAGGAGATGATCACACTATCCACCTTTGATCCCGCTCTTAACCTTTCTTTTCAAGGTTTGTGGTGGCGGCACTCATTTTCTGAACCTGTGGCATTTGCCATCACTTACTGCAAGCACTGTGATGCCTACCGGAGGGACTCCACAAGCGGTTACCTTCCATGAGAACGAGGTGCGCACTAATACTAAGTGACCTGCATCCATACGTCTTGCTGAAACTACTGCTCGATTCAGATCATATCCGTGGGGAATGAGAGTAAGGTCTACCACTGGGGCAAGACCAACGGAATACTGCGATTCAGTGCCGAATCGACATCCAGTTCCCTGTTCTCGGTGGCCTACAACAAGGACCCCGTTCACCTGCAGGTGCGCCCCTTTGGTTTGCCTCCTGCTGCCGCAGTTGTGTTGATGGTTCTTTTCTTCAAAAGGTTTTGGCCACATCAGGCAACAGCCCCAACGTGGACATCTACACGAACATGGGCAATCGCTCCTTCTCCTTCAAGTTCCAGTAGATGGACACCTTCACGATTCCCTGACCTCCTTGTTTGATTCCTGATCATCCTCTAATCAGAGCAATCACTCCTACCCAGCTGCTTTTGTGTGCACTTCACGAACTCAGCGGCGTACTTTTCTTGTCTTCAGTGTCACACTGCTGGCCTTCCAGGCCTCGAGGAGTCCAGAGTTTGGTTGAACCATACTTGATAGACAAGCTTTCGGGAGATGTTTCTTTCGAAGTTTCGTAATGATACTTAGGTTGGTTCACGGCGTTTCGGACACAATAAAGAGTGCTTTACGGGAGTGCAGCCACACACGCAAGCATGCTGGACTCCTCTTCGTTCTTCCTCCATGTGGTGGTGGTAGCTGCCGCCGTGCTCCTCCTGGCGGGACCGGGCTTGGCCTCGCCGGCGGACGCGGACGCGCAGCAGTGGATCCTCTTCCGCCCTGCGGTCCCGGAGAACTTCGACTACCGATCGCTGGCTCAGCACTACGACTTTCGTGGCAGGTGTGTATCATTTATTAATTTTCTTCTATTTCTTTATTTACTCATAATTGTAGAAAAAAAGTAAAATATTTAATAATTAATATCCTTGTGCTCTAACCAACTAATGTGGGTGTGCAGCTATCAGTTCTTTGGTCTGCTGGTTGGACCCACGGTCGAGGTGCGTCTGCTGAAGGCGCTCTACCCCGATGCTCGGGTCAACGCGTTCGCTCTCTACAATGCCACCGAGCACTTGTGGTATTGTCACGGTCCCTGCTCGCTGCGAGGCCACAAGCATTTCGTGTGCATGTTGATGATTGACAATCGTGGTTCGTGATGGTCAGGGTGGTAGAGTGCAATCCTCGCGATGGCTCTAAGTTAGTGACGGAAGTCGCCAGAACTCTCCTGCAAGCGCACATACCCGTCCTTGAGAAGTACAGAGGTAAGCGATAAAGGGTGTCGGCACTACTCCGGTGGGACCCTGCTAACGTTGTAAGCATCGCTGTCGGCAGATCCATCCGGTTGGGTTGATTTCATCGTCAAGGGGAATGTTGAGGCCTTGCACAAGTTCCCACAGGCGACTATCGTCTCCATACCAATGAGCCGTCAGGTGCCATTGCTTGAGGAGACCACATTCAACAGCATTCTGGCGAAGCACGATGAAGGCATAGAGAAAAACCCTATCATCGCCAAGTTGATTGAAGACGTCTCGCTAGAGAGGATCCAAAAGACTGTAGAGCATCTTAGCACCTACTATACTCGCTTGTCCACTTCTGAGACAGGTAATTGATGCACTGCAAGTTGATTCCTCTGCACACTATCCCTGATCTTTGTCTATATCAGTTTTGCAAGCTCAGAAATGGATCGAAACGCGGTACTCAGAGCTAGGTGGGGCATTCCCTACATTAAAATAGATCCTTATTTCGCTAACGTATGTCTACATAGGTTTGGACGTGTCTACTTATCCATTTGCAAAGGGCTACTCGGAGAATGTGATTGCTGAGATGAGGGGAGTAGAAGATCCATCTAAGATTATTGTTGTAGGAGGGCATTATGACTGTCGCGCCGCCAACCTCTCCGTACGTAATCCACCGATTCAATCTTAGCTGTGCGGACTCACTCACATGAAAAACAGGATCCTGACATGCGAGCGCCAGGAGCAGATGATAATGGAAGTGGCACTGCCAACGTGTTGGAACTCGCTCGTGTCTTCACACAAAGTGGACTTAAGTTCGTATTTACGTGATTTGTTTCTGAGTCAATGAATCTACTCTGAGCGCTTGAATGTTTAGATTCAAGCACACAATTCGCTTCTGCTCCTGGTCTGGCGAGGAGCAGGGTTTGGTCGGATCACGTGCTTACGCCAAGGAGATGCGTGAGAAGGATGTGAACATTATTGCTGTACTCAACAGCGACATGCTCGGTACGTTCGGCTCAGTGATCTGTGCGCTGCCTCTGCGTAGATGCTGATCATTTTATGTATCAGGCTGGACACTCCCCAATACAAGCATTACACTAGGAATGAAGGACCGATATTCATACATTCCTCTGCTCCATTTCGTGAACAATATCACGCAGCTCTACGTGCCTGATTTAGAAATCGGATACAGCCCTTCTTGCTGCTCTGATCACCAAAGCTTCTTTGAGCAGGGTTATCCCGCAGTCGGGTATGTGATCTTATGCTGCTTTATGTAGTGGATATGATCGCTGACGCCGCCCTCGATGACAGGTATTTTGAGAACCCAGGACGGGCAACCGATTACCCTCATTACCACCAGTCCACCGACCTTCCCAGGTGGCTCAACTACAAGCAAATCACCCTTATCTCGCGGGCCATCGCTTCGGCCGCCGCAACCATAGCCGTGCCGGTTGTTCCCTAACAGCGCCGTTGCCATGGTTCTGAGCTGTTTTGAACAAGTTTTTAAAAGGAAAGTTATCCCAATTATTCTGTCGACATGCCCAGGACGCCATTCCGTGAAGGGCGCATTTCACCGAGACGTCTGCCGAGCCAAGTAGAAGAAATCTCGCCGAACTCAAAGCGTGAAGATTGGCGTTGCAGGGCAATTGGATATGTGTCGACACGGGTTGGCGTGGCAGTTTTCCGGCACCCGCGCGCAACTTTCTTCCGTCAAGTCCTGCAAGCAAGACGCAACACTCCACGGTACACAGCGAGGCTTCTTCTTTCCCCAATCCTCACTCTACCGCACCGCCTTGTACACAGAGCCAGACTTTATGACCCCTCTATTCACTTCTCCATCCTCACCACTCGACTTTCGACCATAACCAAAATTACTCCCGGCCTCATTTAGCCATCTCTTTGCACATATACACCTCTTCATCCAAGACCCCACCAAGCCAACTCGAAAACAACCATGTCCTTCAACGCCCTTTTCAACATCCAGCCCGCTTCTTCCTCTCCTGTTAGGTACTAAGCCATTTTAAATTGCATCCACACTGTTATTATTCGGATGTGATGCATATTTTTTTGTGGCTTAGTACACGAAGTCTCAACCTCCCCTCTGTAGAATCGCCACCCACACGCCCCAGAAGAACAAGGCCAGGTACCTCGAAGCCCGCGCCAACCGCAGGACCCCTCGCGGCAAGGAGCGATCCCAGACGCTTCCGCCCGAGCGCATGCCTAAGGTGGTCGCCGCATCGAGCCCAATGCCCGCCACGCCTTCCTCGGCCACGAGGACTCCTTCGCCCTACAAGAGAAGCCCCTCCTCCCCGCCCGAGCGCTGGGCCAACGGCCTTGTGTCGCCCCCGCCCTCGGCTCTCCCGATTCCTTGCTTTGACGATGACGACACGGGCTTCTCGACGATAGACGTCGCAAGGCCCGTGACTTCGGCGCAACGCCAGCTCGTCTTCGTTTGAATGGGGACAACCGGTCCCCATCTGTAAAATGTTGATCGGCACCTATTCATCTATCTCGCGATCCGGCGAAGCAGCTCCCAAGCCGACAATGATGATACAGTACTGCGACTCCTCGAGTCGACGCAACACTACGACAAACAACTACGACGACCCACCACTAGTGAGGCGCGAGACTACCCAGGCAAGACGATCGAGACGAGGGACAAGTTGGGATCTCTAAACATCTCCGCGTTTTTAGGAGGTTGATGATTTCCCCATCCCCCTTCCCGGTAATCTTCCGAGTGGACCCGCCCCCACGTACCTTCTCTCTTCTGGACCCTCTCTTCGTGATTCGAGCCCCTTTGTTGCTCCCCTCCTTCCCTGCCTTCTTCGAGGAAGGACGTACTCATTGTATGCTTGCCCGATCTGGAAAAGCAACACAACAACAATGAAGGCAACTTTGGCCCTCAGATCTGTGGTAGCGTGCACAAAGAGCCAGCTGCTGTGTTGCTGCGTGCTCAGATCTTGCTGCAGCATCTTTGCCCGGTGTTGAACCACTTTCAAAGTTCGGCAAAGGACACGCGGCCAGGACAACCGTTACCACGCTTGGGCGCCAAAGGAGCTTTTGCATAATTTGCGGGTCAAGGTTTCTTCTTCCGTTGCACTTGTTTCTTTCATTCTCGTTGCTTGAGTCTTGAGGACAGTTGGGCAAGTAAGCGGAAAGAAGGAACGATGACGAGTTGCAGAGTCTTCTCAGACTATAAGTCCATGGCCTGGAAGAACGGCCTGGGCCAGTCCGTCGAAATAGCTGTCGTGCGCATGACCACCCCATTTTGAGAAAGAAGCTGCATTTATTTAATTGTTTATTTTTTCTTTCTTTTTTACGTGGTACCTTGCCGTGGTCCACTTGCTTACATGTTCACCGTGCTGGTGCCAGGTTCCACCCGGATGTGACTTTACGGTGACGCCCTTCGTGTGGCGTGTGTCGCTGGCCGAGGTTGTGGCCTCGACCACCTTTTCCCTTTTCCACTCCTACGACCGCATCAACCTCAGGTGCGAGCTGGACAGAGTTTCGTTCTGCAGGTTCTTGTTCTGAAGGAAGGTTTTGCATGAATGCAGGCTCGATGGCAACGAGGACGTCAAACTCAAGCATAACTTTGCGGCGAAGGTCGAAACCAGGCCCATTCTTGTGCCGTATAAGTTCAAGGGCGAATGGCACACCGAGTGTCTGATTACGGGACAAAGCAAAGTGGTGGACATGTACATCATTTTTGATAGAGACCAGGTCAAGGCCAACGTGAGTGCCTTCGAGGCGATCGATGGTGTGCCTATCCATCACACAATTGCGACCAAGGGCACCACGCTCATCTACTCGTATAACGGCACATTCGATATCGTTTCGAGCGAACTCCCTGGACAAAGTGACGCAGGTGACGGCAAATATACAATCAAAGGCGGAGAAACGTTTGAATTTAACTCAATCGATGATCGTAGCGTTACTCTGAAGATCGAGGCCCACCCAGGGTACCGCGGTCATTTATGAAGGTGAAGCTGTTATATGCTCGTACACTTACCAATCGAATGGTATGCAGGGCTGCTGGTAAATTCGTGATCATTTCGTTAACACCGCGAACAACGGTGGATATCGAGCTTGCGGACTCTGCTCAATCCTACGATAGCTCTGCCATGTGGAAGGCACGTAATCTTGAACGTTCTTATGACGCCTTTCACATCGCCGTCGTCCAACTGCCTCTTTTGCTTCTTGATTTAGATATGGAGCGTGGACGAGGAAGAGCCAGAACAAGCTCCTGTATCGGCACCGACCACCCCTCAGAAATACTCGCCGCTCAGATCCTCCAAGACCCTTAAGAACAGTGCCATACCCCGCTTAACTCGCAGTGGGTCTGTTCTTTTAGAGCATCACGGTCCTGCTCAAGTGTACAAGCCTCCAGTCATCCGTACGCGCTTTGAGGCTGAAGTCCCTCCTCCTATCGTAGCCGGTCCGTTCCCTACAGCCAGCTGCTGAAGTCGTCTTACGTTTATCTGATATCCTCATTCTTAGACTCTCTGAATGTCAACGACTTTCCCAAGGGCGAGGTCCGTACGGCGTGGATCAACATGGTGCGAAGCCCGCTCGGGGAATGGATTCGTGTGCCCGTTCTTGTGGCTCGTGGTGTTGAGGTAAGCTGTGGCAGTTCCCTCTTGTTACCATTAATTGGACCATACTTAGTGCAAACAATCATAGGATGGCCCAACACTTGGTCTCACGGCTGCTGTGCATGGCAATGAGCTCAACGGCGTGCCCTGCATTCATCGCATCATCAACACGATCAATGTGAGGAAATTGAAGGTATAGCGCCTCAGCTTTTGCTAACGCAGTGCTAACGTGCGACTATGTCTATCCGTGAAGGGAAATGTAGTGGGAGTACCTTGCGTAAATATCGCTGGATACCTTCGTATGCAACGTGGCTGGAGTGATGGGGTGGATCTTAATCGCCATTTCCCTGGAAAAGAACGCGGAATGGTACGCAGTGAACAGCGTATTTTGTGTGGCCGAATGTTTATAACATGTTCTTCTTCAGTCCTCTGAGGTGTTTTGTCATGCTGTCATCCAACGTATCGTTAAGGGCAACTTTAATTATTTGATTGGTACCATCTGCCAGATCTTGCTAATTCTGTTGTGAGTTTTGATGTAAGCCGATCTTATGCAGATTTACACACGGCCTCCTTCGGAAGAATCAATTCCTACTATGTGCGCTCGGATCTAAATGACCCTGACTCCAAAGCCATGGCTATTCTGCTTACTCCACAAATTGTGCTTCATGACGCTGGGCAAGACGGTGCGCTACAACGTGAGCTTGGGATAAACTTGTTGTAGTTCTCAATCTGCCATTTTTGTCAGGCACTCTGCGTGGTGCTGCGACTCGCCTTGGCATCAAGGCTATCACTGTAGAGATTGGAAACCCTCAATTGCTTCAGGTATCATCTCACTTGTACACCTTGTTCTACAGTTGGTCTGATCGGTATTCCCTGTGCCTGCAGCACCAATTTATTCAGTGGACCTCGTCCGGCATTCTTAACGTATTGGATCATTTCGGCATGTACTCGCGAGCTGCTGACGAGGTAAACGTTACAGCCTTCTGTTCTAGGCTTCTGCTTACAGTTGCGTAACTAGAGGGACGAATCGGTCACTACGCCAGTAGTTTGTAAGAAGGGATACTGGACCTACACCACGAATGGAGGAATCCTTGAAGTATACCCGGGCGTCAACACCCTTATCAAGAAAGGAGATCTCATCGCTCGCATGCGCAACATATTTGGTGCGACCAGGCTACAGGGCATGTAGCGTTTCGTCGTGATTGATCTGACGCTTCCTCGGTGGTGATGCAGGTAACTTCGTAGCGGAATACTTCGCCGAGGAGGACGGCATCGTGATCGGACGCAGCTCGAATCCAGTCGCGTCGACAGGTGATCGCATTCTGCACATGGGAATCATACACGACCCGTCCGAGCCCCTGCCACAGGCCAGTCACGAGAACTACTAGACGTCCTCTGGCTCAGGCTGAGCCTGGGCTCATACCGGAAACGCCAATGTTTTTCGAAATGTTTTATTATTAAAATTACTGTTTTAATTATTTCTTGGTACGAAAACAACAAAGCAAGATGGACGCGAAGAAGGAGAAGCAGAAGGGCCACGGAAGGCAGAGTAGCCTGCTGGCATTCTTCCACGCCCGTGCAAGCTTCACTGCAGCTTCGTGCGGTAGTGAGGCAGGCCAACTACCAGCACCCTCACGGAAACGGGAGAGTGACACGCCACAACCAAAGGGTGACGATAACCGCCAGGGTCCTACCCTCACCAAGCGGCCCAAAACGTCTGCTTGGTACCTCCTCTATACAGCTCTTTCCTTTCTTATTGAAGTATTGAGGAAAACTCGGTCGTGATGAGGGTGGAGCGTGGCTGGCGGGAGGTGGAGGTACGCACAGATGATCAAGGTCGGCGATGCGTGATGTATGAGGATGGCGAGGGCAGTCGCCTGCGATATTGGCCGTCCTTTCTGTCCTCGGATCAGGCGACACAGCTCTACACTCATTTACGTGATACCACTGAATGGAGTCAAGGTGGGAGCTCTTCGTCTTCATCATCGTCGTTCGCATCCTCATCAAATCATGACCGAGCACCAAACCAAGAACAACCAACCACGAAGGAAGGAGAATGGATGCATGGCCGAGCGAGGTATGTCAACACTCATGGCAAAGTGGTGAGCACGCCAAGGCTTCAGAAGGTATAAGTGGCCAGTCCAACTGTATGATGGAGTGCTTTAGGTGCATGCTGAGCTAGCCTGAATGTGCGTGATACCCAGCATTATGGAAGGGGAATAGCTGGCGGGTCCAAGTTTCGTTGCGGTTTTCGGGAATGGCCACCAGAGCTGTTGCAAATCAAGACTCGCGTGGAGGAGGCGACTGGTCAACCGTTCAACTTTCTTCTGCTCAATTTCTATCGTGATGAGAAGGACTATGTCTCGGTGCACACTGATGCTGGTCCTTTTCTTGGCACGTACGGACATCGCCCCATCGTTATGATGATTGAACTCATTTGCTGTGATGTCGGGTTTTCGTTCTCCTTCGTAGCAACCCAGTCATAGCGTCGCTATCCGTCGGTGCTGTGCGGCGGTTCGTGTTGAATCACAGCGACAAAACGGCCAAGCCAGCGGTTCCTCGATTCGAACTTGATCTCGCGCATGGCAGTCTGCTAGTCATGGAAGGTGCTACGCAACATAGATGGCTTCATAGCGTACCCAAGCTGCGGGCTATCACCGGCGGGAGGATCAACCTTACATTCCGCTTCATTCTAGATCAATACGGCGATGATAGGATTGGCTCACGGCCTAAATGTACATCGGTCGAAGCTGAACTTCCATCAGAGTGAAGAAATAGATCTCTATTTACTGCGAAGGGCCTGTCCATCGATGGTTATAGAGGATCTGGTTGTTGTCCTGCCAGGCGCGCAGAGCCTTCTGCGTCACCACGCGCAGTGGATCGAGATATATCTATTTATCGCAATTAGCAAAATCGTAATTGCATGAGATGCACAGGTGCTATCACGAACCTGGATGTTGCCCGTCGGCTTTGCATCCTTCGGTCTTGAGGAGAGGGAGGTGATGCTGGGTTCATGGTAGCTAAAGACAGAGGCCCCTAAAAGACTGTACAGCGAGTTGTAGTATCGGCCAGGGAATAGCTCCACCACCGCAGCACTGTGAACAGAGCAAGCGTTGAGATCACCTTTCTTCCTTCCAAATGGCGAGTGACGAAGATAGCTACCCGGGTGGGAGGAAGAGAACGTTGGCTAATGCAGGTCCGTGCAAGCCAACTAGAATCCCCGTGTTGGACATCAGCCGTGCCTAACACAATCCGAGTGAGTCTTATTCCCACGGGCAGCAATCAACGACCCTCTCGTACCATCTCCGTGACAGAGAAGGTATCGGTGTCTACTACGACAACCTGCATTTTGGATTCTGGTACCAGCCAAAAAACCATAAGGACTTGCTTCACACACGTCTGGTGACTAAGGTACCTTGAGCAAGGAGTTGGGCCACTGCCCGCGGGTTCTTTATGGTTGGGCGCTTGCTTGTGAAGAGCGTTATCTGCGGGATCGGGTTCAGTCATCAATGTAAAGGCAGCCAGTAACAAAATGCTCGGTCCTACCTGGTTGGGGAGCTTAGTGTGCTTCGGTCGCTCGACATGCTCATAGAATCGCTGCTTGAATTTGAGAGCTGATTCGGGCGTGATGAATGCCTGTAGCATACGCACGAAGAATTTAGATATCTGAATAAAGTTATCGGGCAGAGAAGGAGGCTTGTACAGGGACAGTAATGTGGTCTGGTCGCCACAGCTGCAGCGATGGCTGGCCTGTAAGGGCGCAGTCCTTTGTTCCACTCATGCTGGCAACAAACTTGATTCCAGGGAACATAATCTCGAATAGAGCTGCAACAGAGGAACATCAAGATTCTTGTCCATAACGCCTGATAAGGACCTCGGGGATTGACCTACCCAGTCCCCAAGACGATGATTCGGCAGCTGAGATGACTTGGATCGGTGGTATTCTGAATGAGCTACGTTAACTGACTAATCAAAGCTCAATACATTGATCATGGGAGTACTTGGAGGCCATCGTCTGGTTCAGATTCCACGCGTGGACGATACAACCAATCCATTGTTCCTGAGTAGCGCTCTCCCGACAGTAATATACACTTACAGCCTCTTCCTTCTCAGAATCCTAATATCATGACAGACAGCACTGATCAGTGTGCGGATCCACTCAAGGTAATCATGATCACGCAATAAAGCAAAGTCATCGAGAGCAAAAGAACGAAGCGCGAATACAGATCATAGAGTGGAATGTTGATGCTTACCGCCTGTGGAGACTGACAGCGACGATAGACGGCCAGAGAGCCTCTCTTGTCCTGTTCTCCTTCTACATCGGCCTCTACCAGCGTGTACGTGTTGCTCGCTGCTTCATCATCGCGCATGCCGCTCTGCTTCTTCTTCCCGGCCTTCTTCCCTGCGCTCTCCTCCCGCACTTGTCGTTGTCGCGCCTCCTCGGCCTGAGCCTGCCGATCGTCCTCCTCAACAGCGTAGGCTGCCGCCAGGTCGGCCGCGCCTCGCACCAGCAGCACCGAATAGTCTGCCTCGTCGCCGGCACCCCCAGTCTGGTCCTCCTCATCTTCTGCTCTGGCCTCCGATCGGGAAGCGTCCTTCTGTGCTCCGCTCCCGACATCTCGACCTTCAAGATCTTCTTCACTTCTGCCTCTTTCCGCTGCGTCCCTGCTCTCCCCTGTTTGCTGTTGACCTGGACCATCATCAACAGTGTCACTGCTGCTGCCCGAAACGATCCTCTTCCACGGGATGCCGAACCAGTCGGCCGACGATGATGAAGTGTCGCTGTCGTCCCGGATGATCGGCTCATCTTCAGGATGCACGGTGCGCTGGAAGACCAGGAAGAGGAACATGGCGAGGAGCGCAAACAACATGATGAAAGGTAGCGTCCACCACATCGTCCGCCGTCGCGGCGCTCGCATGTGGGACGGCAGTGGCCGTCTGCCCTTCATCTTCACCGGATCACTTATCTTTTCTTTTTCTTTCTGGTTTTCCTTTGATTTCCTTTACTACAGATTCCTTGGCAGGCATTGTAAAATTTGCAAATGCAAACAATTTGGTAAATTTAAAAATCAAATACGAAATTGTGCCACATGATGGAGGGCGAGCGAAGGAGAAGGAAGGATAAGGCACGCCGTCCTTCGACAGGCGGTTCGGATGACGAGACCGAGTTCGCGCAGGAGGAGAGTCTTCTTGAGTATGTACGTAGCGGGCCACCTCACACTTCGCTCTTTTTGGAGATTTTCAGAAAAACTTACGATGGATCCTGCGGATACATTAATCAGGCGTTGTTCTGGGCAGTAGATGGGATGGACATCGCCAAGGTGATGGCCCTACTCGAGCGGCCCGGTATCAACGTGAATTGGCAGAATAAGGCTGTGGGCAATGTACGGGCCACACGTGTGCGTGCGTATGTTTGGGACAACTTCATCAGCTGACGATGCAGCTTGGTGGCGTGATGCATGCGTGGACCGACGCCTATCCAGAAAACGGCCCTTCATGTAGCGGTGGAGAAGGACAACACAACTTTGGCTGCGCTGCTCCTCGGTCGAGGTGCTGAGGTAAGTGATCGTGAGCCGATCTGGCCGTTGCATACGGAGACATAACGGTGTAGTGGTTCGTATGCACACAAGGTGCACATCAGGGACTCGTCAGGCCACACGGCGATGAACCTCATTCTCGAGCGTCAAAATGACGAAGTGCTCAACCTGCTGGCAAACAAGGCCATTTCCTCTCTCACCGAGACAAAGGCACAGATTGAACAGAAGTTAGATGATTGGGAACTTTACGACAATTCCCCAGGGTCCAGCTCTCGCGAAGGTCAGCTCAGTGCTCCTCGCATGATTGCATGTGCAGCTTAACTGATGATGTGTCCACATATCAGTGAGTTGCAGGTCCCTCCCTGACTTGCGAACACAAGGAAGCTCTGAGCTTCGGCGACGTGGAAGCTCGAAGACAATCCAGGCGAGTAGCAGTTCTAGTTCGAGAGGAAGTTCATCAACTACCGATCTCGGTATGTTAGCACCTTGATGGTCTCTGCGCATGCTTTAACGTACAGGTCTACACGCGACTTGGCCAGATAGGGGCATTGTACAGCACGCCGACAGGCTCTATTATTCTCTCTCGGCTGATGAGCTTAACATCAAGTTAAGAGACATCTTTTCCAGTCCGCAGCCCACAAGCAAATACCAAACACATTTTCCGAGGTACGTTTAGCGAGACCATTTCTAGAACGAGTTATGTTTGACAATATGAAAATGATGCATGCAGAAATTCAGCAATGACAGAGATGCTTAAGATCGTGCATTTCAAGACAGTGCAGAATATCTTCGTCGCCATTCTATTCGTTGCGCTGATGAACACAGTCGTGTATAACATATTCGATAATGGGATGCTTCTTGGTATGGTTCATCACCCTCACCTAATTGCCAGGCCAAAGCTAAGCTGCACTATGCATTAGACTTTCCGCTTCTGCTGTGGTGCTTCGGCAAATTCGACCATGCTATCCTGGTCTGGCTGGTAGTGTTTATCTTCTCTTTCCTTGCGCCTGTGCTACAAATGGCGATTGTCCATAAGTACCTTCCTACAAGGTATTCACCAAGGCTGGCACAATTTTCGCAGACTATATTGACTGAGTACTTATATGTCATCAGGATCGCGTACGGGATATACGTGGTGTCGTGTACCCTGATGATCATTGCTGTGCCCAAGTACATTCGCATGTATGACTTCCCGCCGCCCACTTCGGCTTTTGTAATGTGCGAATTCATCCGCCTTCTTATGAAGATGCACTCGTACCTAGTACGTTGCTTGGGCTATGGTAACAGTAACCATTTTCATGCTAATTTCCTCTTTGAATTGTTTAGATGGTTAACCGTTCTCTCCGTATTGAGAAGAAGGCCGGAGACAGCGACCCGAATGTACTGCTCTATCCCCAAAATGTGACCTTTAGCAATTTCTTCTACTTCTTGTGGGCGCCAACTCTCGTGTACCAAATCAATTACCCGCGGACAAAGAAGATACGGCTGAAGTAACTCTAACCTTTTCGCACCCTTTTTGCCTTGCGTGACTGATAATTCTCTTCCATCTTTATAGTTTCGTTTTCAAGAGCTTCTTGGAGGCTTTCGCTACAATCTTATATACGTACGCCATATTCGTACGATATGTGCTGCCAAACTTTCCCGAGTTTAGAGGCGACTTCAAAGATCTTGTATTTGCCATCTTCAAAGTCATGATACCTGCCTGCTGCATTGGTACCCTATTGTGCCACTTACGTAACAAGGAATCACCTTATTCACCTTCCTGTTACGGATATCCAGCTCTTATGGGATTCTACGGGCTTTTGCACTCCTGGCTCAATGCCTGGGCTGAGCTGACTCGCTTTGCCGATCGCCAGGTGAGCTAAGCCAACACCTTTACATACTAATTGTTCTAATTGACAATGGATGCAGTTCTACAAGGACTGGTGGAATGCTGATAGCTGGTCTCAATACCATCGCAAATGGAACCTTGTGGTGCGCAACTTTATGCACAGGCACATCTTTCAAGAGTGCACCACGACGCTTCACCTCACAAAGAATAGTGCAATGTGGGTAACGTTTATCCTCTCAGCACTTGTATACGAGGTATGATATGGAGCTTGCATCAATTCTTTGGAAGTACTCACGTCTATTACCTGTTTGTAGTATGTCATCGCATGCTCAATGGGCCTCTACAAGCCCATCCTTATGGCCCTGTTTGTAATCCCTAGCTGTACGTATAGAACAAAAAGACACCTTCCTAGTCATACTAACTGCCATAACAGTGTTATTCATTTACATTACTGCATTCTTCCGTGGCTGGAATGGATGGAACGTATTTATGTGGTTCGTGCTGTTCATCGGTACGGAAACACAACACCCACAATGCTGAATGGAACAGATCATTCTGAACCAGCTTTGCCTACAAATAGGACATGGGACAATGTGCGGACTCTACGCTCGTGCGTGGCAGATGCGAGGGGAGCCTCGCTCTTTCAATGGCCTGCTTGGCTGGTGGGACGCGATTTACATCGACCATGGTCCAGTTCCCTAGGTTGATAGAGCAGACCTAACAGATGGATAGCAAGGTTTGCTCTTTGCTATGAACAATGTTATTTGATGTTAACTTCATGCTCGCATGATATGAAGTGTCATTCCGTCCTCATCAGACTTATCTCTTCATGCTCTTCATGGATGAAGTAGAGCGGAAGGTGGGATACTCGTCGAGCTCCACATCCACTGAATCCCTTCTCCTTGCGAATTTTCCCCTCGTGGCTAGGTACCAATCCACAGCATGATTAACTCAGTACGCAATCCAAATGAGGCAGGCAAAGAGGGTACGTACTGTTTCTCAGATAAGACAAGCGCGGCTCAGATTCGTCAGCTGGCCTGTCGTCATTCTCCATGATCCTCTCCGAGAGACAACCGGCAAGGCTCTCCAGGACAACATTCATCCTCTCCCTAATATAGGGTACAGACGATCAGAAGATGAAATGCCAACGGCGAGCAAGCGTACCTGATCATGTTGATCTCATCTAGAGAGGCATCCTTGCGGATGAGCGCTTCCTTGAGCTCAGTAATGTAATCATCGTACGTAACGAGCTTGGGGTCTCTCTCATCCTCATCACGTCTATTGAAGTTGAAGGAGCCGCTCCGTACATAGATCGGCTGATCCGCTGCACATCACCATGGTTATCTGGGTATGTTGCCAACACTTAGCCGTAGACACTTACCGATCCAATAGAGGCGGTTACGCCGGAAGAGGTGGCGCTTGAGAGGGCTGACCCAAGCTGACGTCAGAGGAATTATGCAGTAGAGGACCGCCAACGGAATGATCACAGCCAGCCATATCCAGTCAAAGCTGCCCGGATCTTGAGGGCAAGCAACGCTAGAGAGGAGCATGGTCTCGTGTACACTGTAAAGGTAGTCTACCATTCCCGAGCAGGTTGTAAGTGTGGAACTTCTTCGGTTCGTATAGCTAGTGTGACACGTACTCACGAGGACAAGGAATGCGGCAAGAAAGAGAAGGAAGCCTGAGCCATAGATCGCGGATAGAGCGGTTTTGGCGATAAGACGCCTGAATGGGTCCGGCATGGCGTCAGCCTACACTTCAGCCTCCTGAAAGGGAGGAACGTACATGAACTTCTCCAGGGGTTCTCCACGATGAAGTCGAAGCACCTTATGATGGTAGACCAGCTTGATGTTGCGCCACAATGGACGGAACAGTGTAAGAGCTGCTGCGAAGGACAACAAGCTCAAGAAGATGATCATAAGCGTTACTAGATCGTCGACCTGTACAAAAATTCTGGGTAAGCAATGCCTGCGTCACAAATGCTTTGTATATACCTGATTGGACATATCCTTTACATCCGCAATGTAAGCGCCTGGATCCACAACCTGTTGTGCTACAGGAGCGGTAGATGCTGCAGGAGATGCTCCAGCTGCAGGGGATGCTCCAGCTGCAGGAGATGCTCCAGGTGCAGCGGATGCCCCAGCTGCAGCGGATGCTGCTGGCGTTGCAGCGGCAGGTTGATCTGTGGCTGCCGCGGCTGGTGATGCACCAGCGGCGGGCGAGGGAGATGCCGCTCCCTGTCTCACAGGGCGCATGTTCCAGCTGGGAGTGATAACAAATGCAGCCATCAGCAACTCTGTCTATCCAATAATGGGTTCTGGACCATAGTACCTCATTTCCAGCTGCGAAGGCTGCATCAACGAAATAGAACCGTTCATGAGCAATAGGCGTTAGCATAAGGGAATGCCGCACAAAGGAAGGAAGGAGTACATTAGGGAAGTATGGAGCTGCGTCCATACTACGCGCTGCCGGTGTGGTCGGCGTCGCTCCTCCGGAAGGGAAGGTGGTGGTGGCCAGGCATGCGTTCTTCCGGTCGTACGCTGATTGCAAGTTCTGGAAATTCTGCAGAGCAAGGAGAATGGCGAACACCCACGCGGCTGTCTGTACAAACCTGAACAAGGACGATCGTCATGTAAGCACTGAGAACTTGAAGTGGGAGGAGGAGGAGGAGGTGATGAGAACCTCTTCAAGTGGTGCAGACCGAGAAGGTCGAAGAAGAGGGAGGCTAGTAAGGCGTTGATCGCCTTGAGTCTCCTTCGAGGTGTATCGGGCGCAACCCAATTCTTTCCCATGGCGTTTTTACGGGTGTCGTGCTGTCTTGAAAGGCTAGAGAGGACTCAGTCACTCTGTTTTATTCGTTGAAGAGCGCAGCAAGTGTAAGCTGTCGGCAAGGGCCCGTGGGCTGATCCTGCGGCCTGCTCAGAGGGCTCACGGAATGCTGGGCTGCTTGCCCGTGGATTCCGGCCGATTGCAGCTCAATCTGCGGTACATGAAGACTATTGACGATTGATTGAACCATGTCATGTCCTGTTGGGACGGATAAGATCTGCTGATGTTCAGTGCGAGTCCTGGCCTGTTGGCCTCAGTCCTGGACTGCGTGCAACCTCGCCACTCCGTCACAGTCGAGTGCCTCTCTCCTCAAGCAAGTATCAGGATCAGCCACTTACATGATCATAACACCTCAAAGCGAACAGCAGATGCGCATATCCGTCTAGAGTCTGCAGCATGGTGCTGCTGATGATCAGCAGGTCCTGATGAGTTGCCCCATCCTTATGACCATAGGTAGCGGCAAAGATTTTCGACAAATCTTAAAATAAATTCGAAGAAAAAAGCTACAAGAAGAAAATCAAAAGGAAAAGATTATTATCATTTGGCGCGAAGAAGACACCCAACAAGGCGAACCTTTCTTCGGCAAAGGAAGAAGGGGAGGTTCATCTTCTTCTTCTTCCCATCCCCCAAGCCCTTGTGGTGCGAGAGGGGAACACCAAAAGAAAGGGAATCAGAATTCCTTCCTTCGAAACAAACAACCTTTTCCCTGTCCCCGATCTCCATTCTGCTGTGTTGGCCGAATCCGCGTCATCAACTGCCAGCCAGGCACACCGCTCGGCTTAGAGGCCAGCTTCGGCCAAGATTGGGCGGCCGGCGAGAGGCGCGAAATGGGGGACATCGTCTTGTCGGACAAGCCGAGTTCGGGCTCCTCATCGCGAGGATCGAGAGATGAACGCAGCGACCGAGGCGGCCGCGAGCCCTTCGCCGGATTCGATCGACCACCGGCTGATGGCAGGGACGCGCCGTACTTCCCGTCGCGCGGTGCCGGGTGCGTTCCTTGTGCCCTTGATTTTTTTTTTGATTGAGAGAGAATTGGTTCATCCCCTTGGCAGGACGTCACGTCAGGACAGAGATTGAATTCTTTTTTAATTGAACGATATATCAAAATCGTGAGCTGAAATCTTACTCAAAAACATGAAGTGTGAATTTTTGGGTCGGCAATGTGATTTTTGGATGATAGTGCAGTGGTGGTACAAAATCTCACACCTCTTTTTTTTATCAACAAATCATTTACAGATCCTACCGTGAGGGCAGAGCTGGTCTCTGGGACGGACCGCCCTCTGGGTAAGTTTACAGAAATATTTGTTTCGAGTTTAGTCCTGTTTGAAACTGTCTGGTTCGAATAATCTTTAATTTAATTTACAAAAAGGTAAATATTAAAATTAATATTATTATTTAATCGAATATATTTACTGATTTGTAAAATTATTTTTGCCTTTCGCTGCTTGTGCTGACCTCTATGGCAATTCTTGGCAGTGCTTGGTCCCGCGAAGCAGAACCGCGTATGAGAGAGAACGGAATGTGGGGAGCTGGTCCTTCGCTCTATCCCCAGCCGAACCACAATCGGGGGCACTATCCTGGCAACGGCGACGCGCGGGGGTTTCGCGGTGAATCAGAACCCCTCATCAACGGAAAGAGATGGAATGACCGGGATGTTGATCTGGATGATCACATTCGGGAGCAGAATGGTAGACGCACCTCTGGTAGTGAGCGCCGGCGCAGCATGGAGAAGGATCCGGCTGATCGACGGGACACCAGAAGAGGATCTAGTGCTGAGCGAAGGCGCAGTTTGGACAGAGATTCAAGCGATCGCCACGGCGCACGTGAAAGAACGGATGTACCAAATGGCGGGAATGACGCTGATAAGAGTTCGAAAGAAGAATACGAAGAGGGCGAACTGGAAGAGGGCGAAGTACAAACGGCAACAGCGCCATCCGACAGCGTTGATGTCATGAAGCGACGCGAAGCTCAACATGAAAAGGATAGAGAACGGGAGAGATTGGAACGCGAAAGAGAACGCGAAAGGGAACGCGAAAGGGAGCTGAGGAGAGAGCGAGAAGAAAGGGAACGAAGAGAACGAGACGATAGGGAAAGAGAAAGGGAGCGGGAAAGGGAAAGGGAGCGAAGAGAAAGAGAGGAAAGGGAGCGGGAGCACAGGAGGGAGCGAGAACGTGAAGAAAGAGATAGGAGAGAGCGAGAGGAAAGAGAGAAAGAACGCGAGCGTTTGCGTGCAAGACGGGAACGCGAAGAGCGCGAGCGGGAAAGAGAGCGAGAAAGAGAACGGGAACTCCAGCGCGAGAGGGAGAGGAAGGAAAGGGATAGGGAGCGCGAAAGGATTCGTGAACGCGAGAGACTGAGAGAGCGTGAAGAGCGAAGCCGCGAACGTAGAGATAACCCCTATGGGCGCAAAGACCGTGATCGGGAGGAAGACTATCACAAATCCTCATCATCGCGTCCTCCTCTTCCTTCGGGACCACCACCGCCTCGTCCCACTTCTCCACCTCTTCCTTCTGCTCTATCCCCCTCCAGCTACGATTTGCACAGAAGAGCTGGATCGCCTCTTTCCTATGAACCCTTTGGTGCGGACGAAGACCTGCCCGCACGGCACAGCGAAAGGGAAATGGAGGAGAAGCGCAACCGCGTGCGTGAGAGGTTGGACATTATGAAGCGAAGAGAAGCTGATAGAGCCCACAAAGGTGATCGTAAGGGCTATTCGCGAGGCGAAGATGGCCGTGGCAAGGAGCGCGAACGAGAACGATCGCGGATGCCGCCAGCTAAGATGAAACCCATACCCAAGCTTGTCACCGTGGGCAAGCACACCGTTGCGTCTCGTTCCCTCGGAGGCAATTGGAAACTTATCTACGATCCTCTACTTGAACGACACTACCCGAGTGCCTACCTAGCGGAGCCTGAAGTGCGCCAGGCTGTGAGGGATAAGCGAGGTCGAGTATATCGAGTTGAAGGGGTCTGCCCCGGTGTCGTACGTGCTTCTTGGCTGTTGTTGTTCGGTGGCGGTGACGCTAAACAGAATCTCTGCAGACCGAAGAAGTGGTGCCAACAGATCCTCGCCTGCTTCGGTCTGATATTGGTCTGGGTGTGGGCACGGTAACCCTATCGCTTCCTGCCTTTAAGGTATGGTGTTTCCCTCGATAGAGGTATCTTGACAACTAAGATTGACAATGGCAATGTATTCTCTTTCATAGCCGGACGAGAACTTGTTTGACCCTAAGCTACCGCGTACTATACTCATCTCGGGAATATCGCCCAGCGTTGATAAGGAACTTCTGGAAGAAGAATTCAGCTCGATGGGAACCATTGAGGAGGTACATATTAACTCTCAGAATGGAATATGTAGATAGGAAGATTCATTGCTTGATATGATTAGATCAAGCTTTATGAGAATCCTTCCAATCCGCGCCAGCATCTTGGATTCGCAACGGTAGTCTTCTCGAATCCACGCTCCGCAGAACGTGCTTCTCGCAATATGAGCGGTCGCTCGCTCTACGGACGGTCGATTACGGTGCGCATAGACGGACAGGAGGAACTGGCTAAAAAGGAGCTGGCCAACGCGCTGGCTCCGCCACCGCAACCAGTTTCCGTACCGGCACCGCCGTCAGTTCCAGCGCGGCAACCTAATCCGCCTCCAGTTCCATCTGCGCCTGCGACTAGATTGTCGTCTCCTCCTCCCCCACGGATGGGGTCACTACCTACCGCCCCTTCTGCACCTCCTTCAGTATCCATCGAAAGGGAGAGACGCAGTGCTCCTCCGAATGCTGGCATCAGAGAGCAGAAGCGGCCATCGCCGCCTCCGCTTCCCGAACAAGAGAGCAGAGAAGATGATCGGGATGTCAACATGGAATTAGATTCCGATGAAGACGAGAGTATGAACCAGCTTCAGCGACAGAAGACCGGTGCACCTCCGGTTCCGCCTGTGCCGCTGAATGTTGCACCACCACCAGGAGGACCATCTATTTCTGCGCCAGGCTGGCGTGGTCCACCTCCGCGTCCAGGTGCTCCGCCAGTTCCTCCTTATCATATTCCCCTACCCGGCCATCCTATCCATCCTCCTCCGCGAGGTCGGGCTGGTGGTCCTGCACCTTATAATCAACCACCGCCAGCTTCGCAGATGGCTTTGTCCATGCCTGATTCTATGAAAATGATGCCGCGTCGCGTTCCTCCCGTGGCAGTTCCTCCACCGCCAGGCGCACCTCAGCCAAAGCCGCCCGCACCAGGCCTCCTTCCTACCCCGCCTCAGCCACTTTATCACGGACATCCGCCGCCGGGTATTGGCCATGCTATGCCCCATCCTCCGCATGCGTATCCGCCTGTTCCTCCGCCAGGCTTGCCTATGCCTCTATTCCAGGGTGGCCCACCGAAGTCACAGCCACCAATGAGAGGGGCTCCAAACACGAGCCCTTATGCTGACCGAAAGAAAGAGGTATATGTCGTTTCTCACGCATCTTACTCCCGAACACTAATACAGTTTGTCGGTTAGGTTGGTCGTGAGATCCCCACCCTTCTCGTGACGCAACTCCCTGCCAAGGATTATCTCCAAAAGGATCTTTCTGCCCACTTCCAGCACTTCCAACCTTCAAAGGTGCCCGGTGTAACGCAGCTCAACTTCGTCATTGAAGTGAATGCTAATATGTTATGTGCAGGTCAGGCACAATGGAGCCATCTGGTTTATCGAGTTCAGGGATTTCGCTGCTCGAGATAGAGCCCTTCGCGTACTCAATTCTTCGCCTTTCCAGGGAAGGAAGCTTCACCTCGCCGTTTGCCATACCAACTACGAGGAACTCCGTTCTCTTTCGAGGTTCTGCTCAATCTTCTGAAGTACTTCACATTTCATGACTGATGGATTTGGCATCTTTGTAGTGCGGATCAATTCAGAAAGAAAGCTTGGGACCTAGTATCGGAGGAGATTATCAAAGCTGCTATGAGAGATGCACTTCAGTCAATTGTTCGAAAGAGTGTAGCTGAGTGCGTTGAGAAGCTAGAGGAACGATCCAAAGAGAAGGAAAAAGAGAAGGTTGAAGAGAAGACAGAGGTAATGCTACTTTTGTTCCGTTCTTGAATGTGGGATTCTAAGCCCTTGTGGTCGTTTAGGAGGCAGTGGCGCAGCCTGCCGAAGAGGAGAAGGAGAAGCAAGCCTCGGCGGATGTACTCCCATCCTTCAAAACAAGGCGGGAGAGAGTCAGGTCAACGTCGTCACAGAAAGATAAGGAACAGAGGCGCCGTCGAGAACGGGAGCGCGAACGAGAACGGGAACGACGCAGACGGCATAAGGAGGAAGAACAAGAGCAAGAATGGAAACAGGTGGAAAGTGAAGAAGAAGCAGAGACTGCAGTACCTATTACGAAGTCGAGAGATGAACTCGATGAATTACTTTCAGAAGGAGAGGAACAAAGACGCGCAGCTGGCAATGACGAGCGTCGCGCTGAGGAGGCACGATTCGTCAGCAAGAAGGAGCGGTTGCGTCGTTCCATCAAACAGAGCTATGAAACAGAGGAAAGTCGCTGGAGCGACGAGGAACGCAGTGCCATTGTACAGTCAGTCAAGGAGGAGCCCGAAAAAGAGGAGCGCAATTACGAGCTCATTGAGCCTCCGCGGAAACGGAAGATTTTTATGGATGATGAGGAAGACGGTAGCGATTGGGAGCGTAAGCAAAAGCAGAAGAAACGGCTTATCGAACAGGAGAGGGAAAGGCATAAGAATGAGAGGCAACAAACACTGGACGATCAGGAAGAGAAACAAGAGGAGGACTATAACGATTACGACGATTTCGAGGAAGAGGAAGAGGACGTAAATGTTGATGAAGAAAGCGAGTACGAAGAGGTGGTGGATGTTAAGAGTAAGCGAAAGCTCGAGAAGCAGAGGCAACGGAAAGAAAAAGCCAAGATGTTGGAGGACGAATTGCTCGGTGAGGTCGAGGCTGATTATGCTGACGCTCTCGTCGAGGCCACCTCACCGGGTGAACAACCACGTAAGAAGCAGACGCGCCAATCCAAGAAAAAGCAACCTTCATCCCCCATAGCCGTAGGCTGGCCAGAAGAAGAGGAGGTCTTCATTGGTGTAGAACATCTGAAGCAAATCGAGCGAGAAGGCAAGATGAACGAGTTCCTTGCTGAGGTAGAACGAAACAAACAGAATATAAGCACTCTCGGCGTCAAGCGAACGGAGCTGCACAGTGCGAAAGAAGAACGAGCACGACAACGAAGGCTTGCCGAAGAGGCGAAGCGCCAGCGTCAGCGGCGGCCTCCGCCTAAACCGAAACCACGTCGGCGAGCTAATTGGGACCCTGGCTGGGGTGAGAGCGATGACGATGAGGACGAAGAGGAAGAGGAGAGCGAGGAGGAGGAAGAAGAGGAAGACGAGTTCGACCCGGATGAGGATACATACGCTATGCGTGCCGCCGCTGCTGCTGCGGCTAAGGCCAAAGCAGAGCAACAGAAAAAGAACGAAGCAGCCAGGAAACGTGGTAGACCACGCAAGAACGAGGCAGGGGAAGATGAGGGCGCTCAGCAATCTGGCTCAAGTCGACGGACACGAAAAGATGTTAACCCATTCCCGTTATCACCCTCGACCGCACTTGCTGCCAGTGGGCGCTTTGTGGAAGAATATTATGATCCTGATCGGCAGGGTGACTATGTAGGCGACCTCGCAAGCGCTCCAAGCGAAGAGGGGTACAAGCTCAAGGAAAACCCCTCTGGATGCGCTAGGACGGAGCCCTACGCACCGATCGATCCGGCCGAGAAGGCCAAGTATTTGAACCCTGGCAAGGACGATCGTGCATCGCTGGCACGAAAGAATATTGGAGCGTCTCTACAGACTGGCAGCAAGTCCTCTGCTCGCATGAACCGTTTAGCGAATCGTCTGCAACACCGCAATATATCAGCCGCTGTCGACACCACGCAGAGTGAAATTCTTCAGTTCAACCAGCTTCAGTCACGAAAGAAGAGACTCAAGTTTGAGAAGTCAACTATCCACGATTGGGGTCTGTTTGCGCTGGAGCCCATCGAGGCCAACGCTATGATCATAGAATACGTGGGCGAGGTACTCAGGCCTCTCGCTTTGAATCACGTAACTTGATGTTCACCTTGTGTCCCCTCTACTCGTTAGGTTATTCGGCAGAAGGTGGCTGATACGCGTGAGAAACGATACGAGCGCATGGGCATCGGCAGCAGTTACATGTTCCGAATCGATGACGATCTTATCATTGATGCAACCAAGAAGGGCAATCTTGCGCGATTTATCAATCATAGCTGTGATGTACGATTCTTTGCCGTTGAGTCATCCGAGCCGCTACTCTTATTAACCTTTGCTTCTATCGATGACAATTGTGTAGCCTAACTGCTATGCACGAGTCATTACGGTCCAGAACAAGAAAAAGATCGTGATCTACTCCAAGAAGGATATTGCAGTTGGCGAGGTACGATGCTGTTGCTTCCTTTCCTTCCGTAGCGGTGGATTGTTCTGATCGGGAAGCTCGCGCAGGAAATCACCTACGATTACAAGTTCCCAATAGAACCCGATCACATGAAGATTCCTTGCATGTGTGGTTCGGCCAAGTGCCGCAAGACCCTCAACTAAGACATTGTCCAGGAAATCCAGCTCTCATGAGAGACAGCCTTGTGCGCTCTGTACATCCCATCTTACGTGTGTGTTTGCTGGAGATAGCCCTGCCCATACTGTTATCTCACGGATGTGTATAAAGACCAAGTTGTGCAATTTGAGCAGAGACAGGAATCTGCTTTCAGTTGTAATAGTAGCTCACGTTGAATCGCCCCGGAGAGAACTGTCGAAGGTCGAGGCCCTTCAGTGTTGTGCTCTTGATGATGCGCGGCACCGTGTGGTAGATCATCCGTGCTGGTCCTCCGAAGATGACCACCTGCGACATGCCTTAGAGGAGTTTCCTACAGAGCGGTGTGCAGCTCAAGAAGAGTTTACGTACATCGCCTGACTCAAGTATGATGCTTTCATCAGAATCATCCATGTGGTACTTGAACCGGAACTCGGCGCTGTTGCCAAAGGACATCGAAATCACTGGGTCCGTGATCTTCTTCTGCTCGTCTCGTGACAGGCCCGGCACCCTGTCATAGTGCCACCTACAAACGTCAACAAAGGGGAGCGTGAGCACGATATTGTATAGGAGTTAGCCAGCGGTTATAGTACCCAATCTTGCCTGCATTGGTGTAGTAGTTGATTCGGCACGTGTTGGGATTCTCCAGGCAGGGGATGACGCTGCAGCGCTCGTGAGCGATTCGCACCAGTTCCTGTGCCATGGCTGTGAACTGCGGTGGGTGTTTGTCGATAGGCACGTTGATGCGGGCCTTGTTGACCAGGTTCAATTGTTGAGGTCGCCTTGGAGCTCCTTCAGAGCTCCCTGATGACGAGGATGACGATGCAGTTGAGCTGGAGCTGGTGATGGTTGGATCGAAGTAGCCCAGCTCGCGACTCGCTTCACCCTCGTAGAAGGAGTGCACTCCTTCGACTCTACCTGTCCCATATTCAATGCACATGTCGATCCACCGTTGCTGTTCTTCGATCCCAAACGCCTTGCGTAAGAGCACCACACCGTCGGATCGCAGCACCTCGACGTTGTCCTGAGAAATGGCTGATGTACGTCGGTGTTCTTGCGGCACGTAGGCTATCGGCGCGTCCCCAGGTGTTTCCGGCTCCTGTTGAGAAGTCGTCTTCTTTGATCGCGTTGGCTGATTCCTTGAGGCCGACCATCCGCCTCCCTGAATTCGGGATGTGCGACCTCTTCCTCGTGACTCTGCTCGAGTTCCTCGTGTGCTGTCCTTCCCTCTTGGCGTTGCCATGAGTTGTTGAGTAGAAGCTGTGGTATGTCGCTTTGTTTACACTCTCCACACTTACGATATACGTCGATGCCATTTTAATCCCTAAACATGTTGTTCATTCGCAGAAGAAAATGTAGGTATCTCTATTCGTGGCTCGAATATTAAGGAAATATGGAAGAAAATATTTTCCAGAGGTTACGGGGTGCACCAGGATAAAGGAGAGGCTTGCAACCACACAACCCAGGAAAAAACCGGGGAGCGTAACCAAACAATAATCTTTTGGGACAACGATAAATCATTTTTGTAATTGCACGAGAGGACAAGATGGAAGAGGAAGAGTACTCTGAGGCTTTTCATCACTACAGCAAAAACGGCAAGCTGGGACCCCACGAGTTGAGGGAACTGATGAAGTACTTGGGCTACAACCCGTCAGACTCAGAGATCCGCGACATGATGCGACGAGGGGGCAGCTCGGGTAGCGGCATCGAGGGTGGTGGAGTGGACTACAACGAGTTTGTGCGCATCATGCGGGACCAGATTAACAACCTCGAAGGCGACGAGTATCTCATCCAGTGTTTCCGTGTCCTGGACCGCATTGACAACGGCTACGTTTCCGCCGCCGAGTTCAAGCACCTCATGACGTACGTCGTCGCTCTTCCCTTTCGCTTTCGCTCTTTCTGTCTTGTTCATTCTTTTTGTGCCTTCGTGTGCTGACGTCATCATCTCCTCTTCTTGGCTATAGTACGCTGGGCGATCGCTTCACAGAGGATGAAATCGAAGAGATGCTGCGTGAGGCAGAGGTTGACGCCGATGGACAGTTCAACTACAGAGAGTTCGTGAAGTCCAAGATGTCCGGCTGATGAGCTGCCCATCCTCTGCTGATATGTGGCCACTTCGTCAAATGAAGAAGTCTGGTTATGTGTAATTCTATCTCTCTGCATTTGTCTCTCGCTCAACTAAAAGGTACAATTCGCGTTGATGTACAAATTGGTGTCAAAATTGGTTGTCTGTAGCAGTCTCCGCCGTGATGATCAGTCGGCGCGAGGTGTACGACTGAAAGAGTGAAATGCAGCATCTGCCTTGGACGTCGTGGCCGAATGCTTAAGATCCCCCAGCTGCACACGGATTGATTGCGGTATCGTGTGGCTCTGCATTACACCACTCGTGAGCAAGACCGAGAGAGTGCGAGAAAGCCGAGGATTGTACCTTTTTAGCGCCGCGCTTGTAGGTGTAGGTGCCAGACCCACCAGAAGCTGTCGAGGAGTGAAGCGAAGAAGTTCCATGTGTACCGGGTACAGAACGAGGCCGTCCAAAGGCGGGCGCGCTTGAACTTGATCGTTTCGTTCTCGTGGGCGATCCAGGTGGGGAGGCAGTGCTCCGGCCCGTCGAAAGCGCTGTGGAGGCCACTGCCGCGAGCGCAGCAACTTCGGTCGCAGGAGCATCAACCACAGTGGGTGATGGTGGTAGGGACGCGGGAGATTGGAAGATGCTTGCGATGGGTGCCGGAAACAGGATGTCGCCGCAGCGCCACCGTAGGTAAAGCGTGCCCCAGAAGCGGATCGATCCAGCATTGAGTCCTACGCCTCGGGTTCGATCTACGGGAGCGTGATAGAGCCCTATGCCAGCACGACGCCACTTGTTTCCGATGTACTCCAGCATCTCCTCCAGATCATCGCGGCCTAAACTGGTCAGGCCTCCACTCTGACTAATCTTCAGTTCGTCAGCAGCTGGTGTGACTTCTCCATCAAGGATTTCAAATTCGGCCTCGGCCTCCCCGAGGCTGTCGTTGGAAGTTACGAGCTCATTGTACTCATCGTCGGGATCCTTGTTGGTCTCCCTGAGTGGGCCAAGGTCGGGCTGAGTGAAGCTCGTGCTACTCAATGGAGAGGGTGTGCGGGTAGAACGGGGACCGGGTGGTGATGTGGGCTGCGCAGGGGGTGTTCGGGTAATCTCTGTCTCACTCCTCTGCTGAGTGTGTACACGTTCTCCGGATCCAGTGGTAGTCGGAGGTGGTTCAGTTCCCGCATCAGAGGCACGTCTAGGCGCGCCTAAACCGCTCGATGTTAGCGACAGCGGCTTTCTGAAGGACAAGACAAATACCTCTTTTCTCCAGCGAGAGCTTGCGCGATGAATTCGTGAGCAAGGGATCTCGCTGACAGATGTTGACCACCGGCACTAGATGATGGTGGCGCCCGTCAATGTAGCGTGGATTTACGTACTTACGTCGTCGCTGGAAGATGACATCCCAGTCCAGAGCTTCATTTGTCTGCTTTGGCGCTCTTGACGCTGCTTGTGATGAAGTCGAGTTTCTACTGGCCTGCTCAGGCTGGGTCGGACCGGTAGCGGGGACATCCTCGCTGTCCTCTGCCTCATCAATAAAACCGTTGATGTACGTCCAAAGTGAGGTGGTCTTCGCTGGTAAACCGTTGATAAAGCGCTCTCTCTCTGAGTTCTGCAAGACACGGCGATTAGCTCAAAGCGTCAAGCCCTTGTAATGGTGGCGATGCGTACCAGGAGGAAGGTGCCAAATCGGCAGGAATAGGTGTGCTCGAGAATGGTCTCAAGAAAGAGTTCGTTGAATTCAAAAGCCGATGGAAATTGTTGAAGAAGTTGCCATGCGCACTCGATAAACTGGTGGAAGACTGGGGACCTGAGGTTTCCATGTTACAATTTATACCTGATGCAATTCCAACTTAACTTGTCAACTAGTTTGTACCTTTGATCCTTCTCCTTCTTCCCATAATGTCCACAGCGATCGTGGAACCGGTGGCCAAAGCTTCTGAATTCCTTTTCTATCAAGATCTCAAAGCCCGGGATAGTGCGGTAGTACGGGTCGAGAAGAAGCTGCGCTAGAGCGACGAGCTTCAGGAACGAGGAAGTCAGTTCATTTGGAACACTAGCTGAGCCCGGATGAATACCTGTGGAGTGCGATCCCATCCATCGCTGCAGTGCACGATGATAGCCACGGGCACACCGGTACTAGAAGACTCGAGAATGAGATTGCAGATTGCGGCAGCCCCAGAGAGAAGAGCCGCAATGTGATCTAACCACCCGGTTTCGAGCACCCTGTCAAGTAATCGCAGATCCTCAAGATGAGGTCTGAGCAGACAATTGGATTAGCATGCGCTCGTTAGACGACTGGATAAGGGGTTGGTACTCGGTATTCTGTTCTAATGCTGGCTCGGCTTCTGCGTCTGTTCCCTTGCCTTGCATATATCATCGGTTAAGGCAAGTGATTCTCTTCTTCATGTGAATGGTAGTACCAGTGTTGTTACTGAGCGGGCTGGCGAGGTTCCAAGCGTCGATTATCTTAGTTAATCGGAGCCCGCTCTCACGGACAACGTGAATATTAGGAATGCCAAGGAACAGACGATTCTCGAGTGCAATGTTGTAGACAGTAACATTCTCTACTCCCGCACCTAAGAATTGATTGGTCCATGTAAGAACTCAAGAACCCAAGTGGAAGATGCTGAAGCTGTACCTGCAAGGGTATTCATCACCGCGTTAACTCGAGGGCGGGCGTCTATCAAGTAAACTGTGCACGTGGGACCGGCAGCTTGTCGGATTGATGAAACCAACTTCTCATCCTCTTCTGATCTATCGCTAAGCAGACCTGCATGTACAAATCTGTCAAGAAAAGTAATGTTTCGTGGAATGAGCGCTAACTGACCTGTCTTGGGTTGGCTGCAGCGCACGATGATAGACCCGCTCTCCTTGTGTCGCCACGTGGGCACAGGTATTCGGCCCTTGCTGCGAAACTGACTTACCTGCAGAATCTCCTGATCGGACATTGCGGCTGGCACCACAATGAGTCTGGGCAAGTAAAATCAGTCTAGATAGCACAAACAACGTTGAGGTAGGGAAACCAACCCAGGGTAGGTCTCACAGAGGGAGTAGTCATAGTTGATTGGAGATACGCGCCACGGGGAGACATCCAGTGCTAGCCTAGCAAATTCCTCCTCTGGCGAGTACAGATCCCATCCTTCCTGAGGGATGGTTCTCGAAGACAAGAACGTTTCCTTCCCCGACTTGCCACTAATACACGCGAAGCAAAGTTAGTCCGTTGTAGATTTGAGGCCAAAGAATAGATGTCAGGTACCTTGACTCTTTAGCCGCCCATCTTGTTTCTACCTCTTTAGAAAAGAGTGGAGCATTAACGGGAGACCGTGATGCCATACCAAAGAGTTCATCCTTGAGTTGACCTAGATCAGCGGAATCTGCCTGCTCGGGCGATGGCTCGCCATCCCTTTGTTCATTTGGGGCCCAGCGGTCCGTCGGGTCCTCTGCTTCGCTCGTCGTGCTACCCCGCACCGTGTGTGACTTTGGAGAGCTGAGTCCTTGGCGTGTGTGTCCCGTTCGAGGGAACCTGACCGCATGACGTCGGTCGGTATTGGAGGCAAGAAGCAGCGGGGAGTCACACTTCCACGACGCCAGACGTGGCTCTGCAGCATCATCAAGCCAATCCAAGGTTTAATATTTCTCTAACATCGGGCATCCCACTTAACTAATAATTCGAGGTCATATAATTGATAGAAAAATAATAAAATATTGAACATCATCGCCGCCACGCCAAAAAAATTAAAATTTAAATTAAAAGATGGTCGTGGTGAGGCTCAGACTCGGTCTATTCTCATCTCCTTCATCTCCAACTTGGGAGAAAAAGGATCAAATAAGATCAAGTAGTGTTGGGTGAGCCCTTCGGGCCGCCAACCCTTTCGCCTTTGCGTTGAGCATTTCTATTATGGGATGACCAATACCACCAGAAGAAGGAATGAAGTTGGCTGAAGTAAGTACCCAGTGTCGCTTTTCGCACAGCGTTGGAGAAATCACTCTGACGGGTGAGAAGCCTGGGACCCTTTGCCTCCATGGACAGCGCGTTGTGGTGGGCGAACGCAAAGAAGTCGGTCAACACATTCGGGATATCTTCCAGAACTTGATAGAAGGTTTCCATCTAAAACACGAGCTGAAATCAGTGATAATGCAGCCCAGGACAAGGTAACAAGTCAAGCTACCTTGGGTTTTCGGACAATGGTGAAAGGAATGGAAGAGAAGTAATAACTTCTAAAGTCCTTCATCAAGATATGAAGGCAGTTATAGTTGCCCGCTTCGGTGGTGATGAAACCCAGTTTGTTGATCTTCGATATAACTGTCAGCGCGAACGAGAACTCCCTAGCTCCTTTTTCGATGGCCCGCTGTATTATTTTTGTGAATTGAGTTAATAGAGTCACTAAGAACTAAGTATTCAATAATGACTAAGCCAGCGTACAGGATCATCAGGGTAAAAGGCCAGTCGGTAGTTCGTCAACACAATCGTGCCCAGAGCTGCTTCAGACCGATGAAAGGTAAGCATATGATGTTTCACCAGCGAAATGCGTTCGCCTTTTAAAAGCTTGCATTCTCTCTCCTTCACTTCCTCCAATGGTAAGTCTCCAGCTCGCTTTTCAAATGCCTATTCCAAAACGAAGATGTGAATCACGTGCACGCCAAATTGAGTAGGGACCCATACATCAATAATACGACGCAGTTTCTTGCTTCCTATGCCATCGTTGATGGTGGATCGCTTCTTTTCTTCAAATGCAGGTGCCTCTTCTTCGTAGGATTGGCACTTTTCAGGATGGATGAGGGTAAAGTAGCAGGTAGGATCAGGAGGAACGCCAGAAGGTGAACACTCTACATCAAAGACCAACCTCCTATAACCCTGATTCGGAGAGAAGATCAGAATCATGAAGAAACGGCACATGGGCAGTGTAGTACCTCCGCACGAAGGTAGAGCTGCAACGATACAGACCGTATGGTCCAACCCAACCCATTCGCTGGTCGCTCAAGTATGAAAAGCTCCTCTTTTCCTGGTTCGCCAACTGGCTTCCCGTCGGCAGTCACCGTGCCCTTTTTATGAGCGCGCCAAAGACTAGATAACGGTAGAGACACCATCAGTACAGGAACCTTGTAAGACTAAGTGTCAGGCAAAGTACCGCTTCTTTGCCGTCGATATGGTGCATGTGCTTTGAGGACCCAGCTGAATTATGAATATCTCCTTTCTGTTGATGTTCCTTTGGCAAGGGACGAGGCCGCTATTCGGCTGTAAGCTTACAAAGTACTGTGACGCTGTTTTGAGTGCCACCTACATAGGCCAAGCAGGTCCAGGTGAATCAGTAAATAGGACGAGGCCAAAGGAAGGATGCTTCTACCTTCACTGTCAGCTGGAACAATTGTGTTTCCTTGATGGCGAGCTGCAGGGCTGATGATGGATTACACCACAACAGGCCATCCTCGCGCACCTCCACGTAAGTGCCCGTAAGCTTACTCCTTATGTTGAAGCGGTTGGCATGATGCACTTCGATTGCGAAGAGTTGGCAATCGGGTTGCCTTTCTGCATATGTGCTCCCTGCCTCTGTAGGCGCCGCTTCGCCTGTGGCCATCAGAATGCCGCTAGACTCAGTCACACGCCAACAGCGTCCGTTGTCCGCACGCAAGGCGAAATAGGGTGAGATCTCCAGCTCTTGGCTACGCGGGGATTGCGTGTGATTAGTGTTGGTCCGTTCGAAGCTGATCTCGCCGTGCTCTGGCGTGGGCCACTCGAACTCGAACACCTCCTCATTCTTCCTGAGCCATCCCTGCCTGCCCTGGTTAAAGTTGGCCTTCAGCGCACCCTCTGCTCCGTGACGACACACGAACTTGTTGTTGTACGCTTTGAACTCCACCTGCAACACAAGGTTTTCCATAGTATTTAAAATAAGAAGACATATGTCACCATAAAGATTTATAAATAAGAAATTGCCAATAAAATATTATTTTGAGAGTTCAAAAACAAGTAAAAATGAAAAATGAATGAAAAAAATTAAAAATGTCTTAACCAAAACAAATTCTATTTCATTTTTACATGTATTTAATACAAAGCAGTGATGTGGCAAAAACCTGAGAAAACTGGGTGAGGTAGCCCAGAAGTGACGAAGTAATAGGGTTGACGTCGCCGATCCCGGGACCCCATTCGATCTCGACATCGGATCCGAGGAGGCCACTTGGTTCCGAGGGGTTCGAGATGGAGGGCCTACGCGCCATCGCGCGGCACAAAAGGGACTGTTGCCCTTCCTTTCTTTGTACACGTGCCCCTGGAGGGTTGGTGCTCTGACCCGCGACTCCCGAAGAAGAGAAGAAAGGTTCTTCGCTTTCGGCCGGATCGACAAAATTACAGGTCCTCCAAAATAGTTTCTGAAACACTTTCATATTTTCCAAACCAATTTCCAACTGAACAGTGTTAGCCGTCCCACATGCGCTGGGTGGCGAACCATGCATCGGTGCCCCAGTGCATGTTGTTGCCGTGTGGTACCTCCCCTTCGTCTGCCTTGATTCCTTCCTTGGGAACATCCTTGTGTTGCGGATCCTGATCGCTGACCTCAACAGTCCGGTTTTTCTTCTTCTTGCGTTTGGGCTTCTTCTTGCGCCGCACTTCTGAGCCGGTGGATGAAGGTTCGGCCACCTGCTCGCCATACACATGTCGCTTGATCCAAGCGATCGTTGGCGTCAGGTCGACTTCCATGGCCTTCTCCTCCAGGATAGGAAGCAGAGACGGATCATCCATAGGTATCGCCTTGTCAAGCTCGGGATCCAGTCGATGGAAGTTGTCACCCAACAGCGTGGCTGACAGCTGTGGCGCAAGCAAAGGTGTGGTGAGCAGCAACGTAGCAGAGTAGGAAGCCAAAAAATATACCTTGGTCGAGTTCATTTGTGCAGTGTAAAGCATCAGCTCCGAAAGCCATGGCGCCCACTGTAAAACACCCCAGTCGTGATCGTTGTTGCTCTCAATAAAGCGTGGAATGTAGCCAGTTCCGATCGATAGAACATGAATCTTTTCATCGGTGAGTCAAATTACTTGTACGAATGGTAATACGGAGACTGGAGGAACATACCTTGGAGGGATTCTTGGGCGTGCCGATGGTGTCTGGGCTGAGTACTGTCGTGATAGCGGCGAGAGCTGGATTATTCGACACAACAGCGCCATCTACGTGACACCGGTGCGAGGGAAAGAAAGTTGGGGCTGGCCATAGAGGAATATGAGTTCCTCAATATAACGCAATCCAGCCAGGAGCAGATGGAAGTACCGGCAGCGGATGCGAGTACAAGATCCATGACAAGAGTATCGTTGTTCACTTCAAGCGCTTCGATCGTCTCTTTGCCTGGTTTGGAAGTGACCTTACCGCCACTGTCATCGGGACCGCCAATGCTTCCCGAATGTTCGCGCTTGCCATTTCCGAGAGGTTTAGAAGATGTTCGGCGAAACTTGACCAGCTGCTCTAACTTTGGGTTTTTGCTATTAGGGATGAATGAATCAGCTGACGCTTGGCGGGTATGACCCGACCGCTCTCTTGGATGTTCGGTATCAACAAGATCTACGGGGGTGGCCTCCGCTCGGATATTGACGCCAATATCACTTGACTGGAGTTGAGTCATCAATAAGGATTCCTTTGATCGTGCCGATTCTCGATAAGTAGCAGGTCGTGTATCCAAATCTGTATCCGAAGGTCGATTGGTCTTACGGCTTGTCCTTCGGAGAAGAGACATGCGTCCCGGCTTATGGCCCTCGCGTCCTACCTGCTCCGATAACGCGAGCGGTGGAATATTTAGCATGTTGTTGCTTGGTACTCCCCCATTTGCTGTACGCTGGGGTGGTTTATGTTCGTCAGTCTCATCGGCGGTCACCTCCTTTGCCTTGCCTTCGCTTGTCGGTCCGTCCATGGTAAGTTCCGACGCTTCGCTTCCGAACTCCAATTGGGAACTGGTCATCTCTGTGTCCGGTTCCATCATATGTCCGCCGTGAGTTCCTCTTCTGGGCTCGCTCTTTTCCAGCGAAGTCGGCTCCTTAACTGTTGGTTTCCATCGCTTGGCTTCGAGTTCGGCGGCGGCAATTCTTTCTTCGAGGAGATGACGACCTCGCATCTCTACTTTCTTTTCACTCTGCGCACGTCCCATGATGCGCTTACGGCCACCCGACAAAGGGTCCGATTGTGGTGTGGGGGCGCCATCCTTTCGGATTGGAGTGAGTCGTGTGCCCCCATTGGTGGCAATATCCTCGTTTGAGCGTGTCTCCTCATCTTCCTCATCTGATTCGCTCGGGGGAAGCTCTTTACGTGGTAGGTTGTGGTACACTCGGGGATCCCAGGATCTGTTGGAACTAAAGTAAGCTGAATTGGTCCTATTTTGCCACTGTGATCATAGGAGCGAACCTTTTCTTGCCTGTTTTGTGATTGTCCAGAAGGAAGCTACAGATGAGTACGTTACGCGGACATGTGCCAAGAGAAACCCCTGAGCAATGTCGCAATCAAAGCCGGTTAGTCCTGCAGTTTACGTTGCTGTGAAGGCAAACGCACCCCGCAGGGACTCTTCGAGCACGACCTTAAGATTTAAGGTCGAATACTTAGCCTGCCGCAAGGGATAACCGTGGAACTGACGCACATTGCGGATCATGAAGAGAATCGGACCCAACGATCGCAGTAAGCTTTGCATAAACATGGGCGACCTTGTTTGGGCACAAAATGGAGGGACTTATAAGTATCACAGCGACATCAAAAAGAGTACTAAGGCAATATTGAACCTTCCTGTCGCAAGGCTCGATGCCACAATACTTCCAGCAGATACTCCAGCGAAGAGATCCACCCTCTCCATCAGGTCAGGGAACACTTCCACCAACCGAACCAGAAGCGTAGTTAATATAATCCCTCTGTGAAGTGGAAGTGTAATTAGAAGAATCTCGCCGGCCTTACTGATCTTACACATACCTTAGGCCACCACCGTCAAGGCTGAGGATAAAGAAATCCTTGTTGGACTTATTCACGGTGCCATCTTCAGACAGTTTGTTGGATTTGTCGAAGTTGCAGTTACCGAACGGCGTTTTACCCATTTCCATCATGGCTCGCTCGTGTGCGTCACGCATTTCATTCCTCAGCTTGGTCGTCTCTCTTGTTTCCTGTTTGCGCAACAAGGCTTAGAAATAACTGGAATACGGAATCAGGAATCAAGCCTGATGACTTACCTCTATGGTAGACTTTCGCAGGTAGGCCTCTCCGTGAGTTACTTCATCTCCCACAGAGTCCAAAAATTGCGCCCGAGCGCCAGATCCACGCTCAGTTTCCGCTGCGTGGAATCTTGTGAGTTGCTGATTGTATAAAGATAACCGATCATTTGTACCTCCTCGAGATGGAGGGGAAGGCGCTGCAAGTTCAGCTGGTCCTCCTACGCTGTCGGCGTTGGACGCCGTTCGTCTGTGAATTGGTACCAATGTCGGTTCTTTGTTCTTAGCTGCACAGAATCTTAAGTAAGAATTCCCTAATGCGAAAATCGTTCTATGGATCGAGCATACCCTCCGAGCGTTTTCTGATGGAAAGAGTTGTGTTGTTTTTCTTGATCTTGTATTCCGAATTGGCTGCTACCGCCTAGAGAAGCAATTAACACGCAGCAAGGGTTTACTCTGTGATAATACTTATGTCGCGTACCTTCGCCGAGTCAACCTCATCCAGTAGTGTACGGTTGTGAGTTATCAGATTATCTAAACCCTTTTGGGCAATGATGTGCGTTGCAATGGCTACCAGTATGTTCCTGCACACGGAGTGAGTGAAAATGTCGCTAGGTAGAAGCGAGCATTTACCTGGAAGGGGTAACGAAGGAGAACAGTGTTTCGTTCTGTTGTAGCAGGCTAAGTTTGTACTTAGCAAGTCGGATCTGCGACAAATAGACAGACTTGTCCCATTCCTCCTTTTTCTTCTTTTTTTCCAGCTTGTGTTGCTCCTTCTCCGTGAGGATTCCACGTCGGAGATTGGTAAGTGATGTAAGCGGAATGAGGTTCTACAATCACAAGAATAGTGTAAATATCCTGGGTGTAGTATCATCACTTGTTCATACGTACTGCTGCACCAGGCTTGAGCCACTCGATGAAGTCCTGTCTAGCTACGCAGTAATAACGATCCCAAGAATCTTTCTGCTTGACCCACAAGAAACCGCTGATCTCTTTTCGCTGCATGAACATTATTCAGCATCCGTCCCTTGAGAGTTGGCGGCGATGTACACATACCCCATCTTCGGCGACGCCTGTCTGGAGAAAAGTGCGCCAAGCCAAGATTTGATGTGGCGTTCTTGCAGCCAGCTCGAGCTTTTGCCAGTTAGCCATATGAGTAGCCTCGACGTCGAACCACTCCGTCCCTAATTCGGTGAGACTATGCAAAGAGTCGTCGTACTCCGAATCTGGATCGTGAACCACAGTGCTACCAGATCGCCCCTTGCCCTCCTGAGTTTGGGTGTCTTCTTCTTGCACATTCTCGACGGCAGGGTGAGTCTCCTTCTCTTTCGCTTTTTCCTGTTCCTCCCTTTCCTTCTCTTTGCTGTGCTTGTGGTTCCTGGTTCCTTTGCGATCCTTGTGCTTATGATCTCCTCTCGCAGATTCAGGCTTCTCGCTAGTACTCTCTGGAACGGATGGGTGGTCATTACTCGCCGTTCTCTTTCGGCCTGACTTTGGAGTCCTCGGGGTACCGTCCGCGCTGCTGTTGCTGCTTGTAAGGCTTTCCCTTATTGGCTTCTTGTCTTTCCTGGCAGCCTTCTCTTCCTTCTCTTTTGCTTTGATACGTTCCTTCTCGGCTTTCTCTCTCTCCTTCTCCTCCTTCTTAAGTGTCTTTCTCCTTTCCTTACTTTCTTTCTCTTTTTCTTTGTTCTCCTTCTCCTCTTCAAGCTTGCCTGTGTTCAGCCGTTGCCTACCCTTCTTCGCAGTATCCTCCGGCTGCGGCGGGATGTAGAGCTCCAACACCCAGCCTTCTTGCTTCCCAAAGAGAACTCGCGGTGTATTCTTCGTAAGCATAAATCGGTTCTTAAGCTTCTTTGCCAGCAACATGCCTCCCTACATGCATAGGACGGCGATCAGTGGCCATCAAGTTCGTAATAGTACAGATGGGTCATAGGCAAAAGGACAGTACCTGCAGCTGCAGAGGGCAGCTGATGATGCAGCCCATGGAAACTTCAATCAGGGCAGGCTCTGCCCCTCGCTTCCCGCAAAGTCCAACGACAGCACGAGGCTACAATGCAGAACCGCACGAAGTGAGTGACATGGGATCAATTCATGACAAAAATGCTAGATGATGAGCACCTCAACCAGGCCTTCAGGTTCAGGGTCCTTCTTCTTCCGGCCCAGATGTGTCACCTTCTCGACGCCGTAGAACATGATCTTGTGTGCCATGTCCTTGCCCTTCTTGATCTTCACCACGAATGCATTGTTGCTTTCCCCATGTGCTCCGGCAGCCGATGCCGGTGCAGCACCGGCCTTGCTTGGTTGCGTTACAGCCACCACGTTGGTCCCGCCTTCGTGTTGATGAGGGGAAGGAAACGCAGCTGTCTGTGTAGTGGGTGAGGACGACAGTACACCTCCTTGCGAAGAAGTGAGTGCGTTGCGCTCGGCCGAGGAACTGAGCGTGCCGCGCCTGGTAGTGACGGCGTTGCCCGACGAGGAGGACGAGAGGTCGCCTTCGATGAGTGAAGCGGACGACGAGTTGTCCTCGCTAAGACTGCCGAGGTGGTCGAGAAAGATGTTGACTTCCTCGAGCCCCTGTGGGCTCTCCTCCCACGCCTGCTCCTCTTCGTCCCCCGCCTCGCCCTCGCCCTTGGGGTAGAAGGCGCGCTCGATGAGTCCCCAGAGCTGCTTCACCTCGGTCTGGCCCGCATCGAGTGTTCTCTGTCCCAACTTGCCGATGGGGGTCGTCACCGATGTAACGCCCCGAAACAGACTCGAGCTCCTACCTCTCACCTTCTTCATCTTCTTCACTTTTTTCTTTTACCTTCTATCGAAGATGCGAGCCCGGCTTGATTATCAGAATGCAAAATTTGTTTCGATTCGCGAATCGTTGAGATCGAAATCACGCGTCACGGGGGATTTTTGTGAACCTAGTCCGATTTAGAACATGATGATGGTGCCGTTCATTGGGCTCTCGTGCACTACGTCGAGAGGTCCAAGGAGAAGCCTATATCTCTTTCTCTGCCGGTAGGCCGGAAGCTTTCCGTTGGTATGTAGCCAGACCTCGAAATTTCTCCCTAAAATCGCCTTTCGGAAACCATCTTGAAATCTTGAAAAGGAATAGCCTACGCAGCTCGAGCAGAACAAGCTTCACGTGGCCAACATATCACTTGTACAAGGTATCCCGATAAGGATGAGGCTTACCTAACATAACACGAGGTTGGAAAAAAGAATTTTTGTATGCCGTGCACTGCAGAGGACAAGTCTAGTGACAGGGAGCGTTCAAAATGGGAGCGAAACGGCGCTAGGATGCTGAGTTTTCATTCGGTACAACGACGAACTTCTTTCGCTTCTGGAAGGACGAGAACTTCTTGAGGAAGCTCGACTTCTTCGATGGTCGATTCCCCATCGCAGCTGCGTCATTATCTGCGATTTGAGCAGGTCTCAGTGTTACACAGCGTTGGGCAGGATTGAGCGCTGGCATAGTACCGTCAAGCGACACGCGTGTGCCAGGAGGCAAAGAGATGGTCACTGTCGCGCCTTCTTTGCTTCCTTCTGTGAGGGACCTCTTCCTCAGTATTACGCCCTCGTCGTCTTCTGCCTTCACTAATTCGGTAAATTTGTTCACCACTTGTGCTACCTCTTTGATCTGTGGTGTCAGTTAGGTTAGCGCTTGCTCATAACGAGGAATTGAATGCAGGTTGGCAAGATATACGTTTTCGGTTTCGTAGATGTGCTGGACAAGATCGAATGTTGTTTTAGTCTCAACGGAGAACTTGAACTGAGTGTCCTCTTCGTGAAGCATCCAGTTATGAATTTGTTCCCATTTGTATTCCTCAAGTACTTCCTAAAGGTCAGAAGATATCCAGTTAGCACGAATTCATCAGGCGCCGTGGCTTGTAAGGATGTTTCTACCTCGCTAACGGGTCTGACCACACGAATGCCATCAGGGTGGATCACCACAACGACTTCTTTGTCTTTCTCCTTAGCAACCTTCCGCTGTGGTAACACAAGCTATTAGACGCTTATTATGATGTAATATTACATGCATTACATACCGTAGCGATGAAACAATGCACATTATTTCCTGCAAAGATATCATCCGTCATACGCCAACAGTTACTATGTTTGAGGTTTACACATGTACCTTTAGTGGCTTGAGTGTTTCCAAAGGCCAGCGACGACTTGTTATTGTTTGATGTTGCTTGGCTTATCGTTATGGCAGGTTTGTCTTGCTGCGGAGATCCAGCGGCAGCAGCGGGATCCATTGACGAAGGAGGAGACCCAGCACCGATAGGACGGACGGGTACCTCGTCATTGCTACTCTCAGTTGATGACACTGAGGCAAACTTCTTATTGTCCTCTCGGATTGAGATATTCATCTGTGCTCGCTTTTCCGCAGCCTCAAAGATGCTCCTTGGCTTGGCCACACCATTTTCCTCTCGTGCTCGCATGGCGGTACGGTGCAGAGCTTCCTACACAGCCAAAATAAGAGGTTAGTCGTCCAGTTTCTATCAGCTTATATAATCAGGCGAAACCGGTACCTCAACATCTCGTCGGAGCTCATCGTACATGGCTTTGAATCGCAGAGCTTCTTCCTTCTCTTGACGTAGCGCTCTTTCCAATTGCCGTACTTTAGCTCTTAAGTCTTTTACCTAATCAGCGTAATAGAGGGAAGAGTATCATTAATATATAAGGCCAACAACACTAAGAACACCAGGCCACGCACCTCATTCTGCAGCTTCTGTGTATGAGCCAGATCACTTTCGGCTTTGGCTTTCTGCGCAAGACTCTCTCGCATCGGAGCAAGCATATCATACTTGCCAGCCAATGAGCTAACCTTTCCCGCAGTCGGCATAGCAGGACCGCCCACACCCGGTATTGGAGGTTCTCTGACCGAACTTGTCGTGCTTGTCTCCTTGGTTGGATTCGCTACTTCTCGTGGTGGCTCCTTTACGGGTTCCTTAGACTCACGCGGAAAGTCACGAGTGGCGTTACGGAGCTCTTTGAACAGCGTCCCAGCGAGCTCCGTGGGGTACTGTTCCACAGTTGCTGGTCGTACAATCATGCTACCGCCCGCTCGTTTTGGCTGTGATGTATCCTTTTTGTCCTTCTCCTGCTCCATCTTGGCGGGCGGGGCAGCAGGGCCGGCCGTAGGGGGAGTGAGCCCCGGCGCAACGGCGGCATTCTTCCGCCATACCAATCGACGGCTCTCTTCATCTGTCGATCCCTCATTGCTAGCCGCAGTTGTTGACGTTGGGCCAGCGCTGGACGCGAGAGTAGCTGACGATCCCTGTTTCTTCACAGGTTGCGACGTCGGTGCACTGTCCTTCTTCTCTGTTTTCTCCTTCATCTCCTTTGCCAGACGGTCCAGAGGGGTTTCGGGTTTGGTCGTGTCTCGCTTCGGTATAGATGATGTATCCGCGGCAAGGCTACGTCGCTTCTCAGGGTCGAATTTAGTTTTGGGCAGCACAACGGGCAAGTTGGGCGTGATGAGGTCGCCTCCCTTCGTAGTTCGTGCGATATTGTTGGCAACATTCATCTCCCTCTCTTTCTCCTTCCAGGTCTTGCCCACTGTATGAAACCGTTGCTTATCCTTGGCCTCTCGACCAGCTTCTTTGTCCGGCGAACTTCCGATAGACCGCCTAGCGCCCTTGCCGTCGCTGCTGCTGCCGCTGCTTGCTTTTGTTGAGTCGGCGCCTTCCTTCAACTTATCTCTTTCGTCGTGGTTACCAGTGACTTTGAGCCTCTCTTCGCCGCCTCCACCACTGCGCAGTCGGTCATTCTCCTTATCCTTTTCCTCCGCAGCCCGGCTGCTGGGTTTATCGTCGTTGTGCTTCGTTCGGTCGTCGCTAGCCTTACCGGTTCCCCTCTCAGCCGCAGTCGATTTTGTTCGTTCGTCTGCGCTTGTCTTGGTCGCTCGATCTTCACCCGCGCCGCCCGTGCTGGTCTTTGCGCCTTTCTCCTTTTCTTCATGCCTATTGTCGGCATAGACACCTGATCCCTTCCCCATCTTGGCGCCTCCTCGATCGTCGGCATTGCCTCCCTTGGAGGAAGACCTTTCCCGCTCTTCGCTGCTGACTCTGCCTTTCCCATCATCGAAGGTGATCCGGCTACCCTTGCCAGTCCGTTCCTCGTTTACCTTCAGTCGGTCCTTGTTGTTTTCACTCGATGAGGAAGAGGACGTTGATGACGACGTTCCACCCTTGGCTCCCTTCTCATCGCCTACCTTGCCCTTATCTTCTGACCCCTTGGACGGTCTATCGCCAGTCTTGCCATCACCGGGACCCTCGTGTCGGGAACGATCCCCAGCTTTCGTCCGGTGTCTAGATCCTGAGCCACTGAATTCGTTTCCATCTCGATCCTTATCTACCCGATCCCATTCCTTGCTACTTTCTCTGTCGCGGTCTCTGGTGTCCCTGTCCTCCCTACTGTTCGCTCTCTCTGCACTCCGGTCCCGATCTTTGCTCTCCCGCTCACGATCCCGATCTCTCTCTTTGTCCTTATCGCGGTCCTTGCCTCTGTCCCTTTCCTTCTTCCCTCTCTCTCGATCCCCCCTCTCCTTCTCCCTCGCTCCTGACATTGCTCCAGGCCGAGAGAAGAGGTTGCAGATGAGCTGTGTGTGAGTGTAATTCGCTTTCTTTAGTGTCCTTAACCCTTCCCTATGTTTTGTGGTAGGCTCTCCTCACTTCCTCTTTCGAGATCCTCCGTTTTGTGTTTTCGCTCGCTTTGTCCCTCAGCGCCAGCTATGGTGGGCAAGCTACCGTTATGACAGCCAACGGATGATGGGGAACCTTTGCCTTGTTTGGAAGTTGGCGCTAAACGATTGCCAAGGAAACACTTGCATCTCGCTCTCCAACCGAGGTTGCGCCATAAGGATGGGAAGTCATACGACTTCCATTTTCTGCCCTTGGTAAGCAGCCACCTTAAATTAAGCCACTATGGGATACCCCTCGTCGGCTGTAGGCGGTAGGTTGCGTTGGAACGTTGCGCAACAGCGTCGATCCCTGCGGTGTGTCCTCCTCCAAAAGAGAGATGCTGGCTAGTTTCTGCTCGACTCCGAGTTGAGCGTGTGGGTTCGGCGGTACGTCGAAGGCTAACGGGACGCGATGTCGCCGTTGAAGGTCTTGGGTAGTGGACCACGAAGAAGTAGAAGTGGGGGCAGAGGACAGAGGAGAGCTCGGCGGGCTCTGGATAGGCGAAGTAGAGAAGGAAGCACTTTCTGTTCTCTTCTCGCCAGAGTAAGTGGAAAATCGAGGACGATCAGGCGCTCTGCGGTGAGCTACGTGCAGGAGATTCTCGATCAGCGGCAGCTCGAGAATGAGCAGCTGTGGAAGTTGGATGAGTTCCAACGGTACTGAGCTATCAGAGATCACGTACCAACAAAACCGCACTGAACATCAACGCTGCGTAATATTGTTCAATAGGTGCCTTGTTGCTCTTCATCTCCAGCAGAGGTATAGCTTGAAGAATGAGCATGAAGAACTGGATGTAGATCAGGTGAGCAGGCACGTAAGGGATAATGCAGATTTCTGAGGAGCATACCTCAAGATACAGTTGACATGTTTGCCGGTACGGAGTGGGCAAACTGCTGGGTTTGCACGCAGCGAGAATTAAATGTAGAGGAAAGAATGAAGAAGCCAAGTAGATTGACCACTCGATAAAGAAGTTGGAGAGCGCAAGATGTCGCCACATGTCAAGATACCAAGCTAAGCGACTTTCGGAAGCTACAAACCTCGTGCTCATTCTCCCTAATCAGATCACTGAAGGTGAGAACAAGGTTAGTTGCAGGACGAGGAAATGTTCGTACCGAGAAAGAGTGCAAGTAATAGGAGCAGCGAGATTACTCGGTAGAGCCGCAATCCACTGGATATCGATCGGTAAATCTCCTTGCTAGTGCGCATCTACCCATTGCATTAGCCAGATATCTAGATAAGCAGGTGTATTTGGGTTCACCTTTCGGACTTTGTTGCTGGCTGAGTCTATTATACGCTTCGCAATTGACATTTGGTCAAGCACCTTGTGCTTCCTATCCAACTCTTGGGCGACGCTCTCCGTGCAAGTTTCACATAGCTTGTAGATCTTATCCAAATGTCGCTTAAAAGCCTCAAGCTCCTTATCCTCATTTTCCTATGCCACCATCTACCGTGAGAAACTGAAGGAAAGGAACGTTAAGGGCAGGATCGGTACAGGATTCTTAGGCGTAAAGGCGGCGAGCTGTTGAAGCCAGAGATTTTGGTTGAGCAGGCAGGTTGGGCCTAGGTGAAGCAACACTAAGAGGAATTTAAATGCTAAGTTATTTACGATGACCGTACATAGAACGTTCGGAGATGATACAGTGTCGCGCGAGCTGGAAAAGTAGGACGCACCGGGATTGACCACCTCTGAGTACATCACAAGTGGATTTGAGGTTTGTTTTACGTGCAACAACGGAGCAGGCGGGTAGGTACCTCTTGGAAGAATGCTGCTGTTGAGTGAATGGTCATACATCTCCCGCGGCACGGTGCGGTAGTCTCCTTCCTGTACATGACAATAGCTGCCGTGAAACACGATCACGATCAATGCAGTGATTTGGTTGCACGTGCCTCGTTGAAGCCGACATTGAGGGCATCACAGCTGCGACACGTCCATCCATCCGAGAATGCCGCCAGCACCATCTGGTCCTGGTTGCAGTACCAGCAGTTCAACTTGACCGAGGTATCACGTCTGTGTCCCTTGCGTCCTCTTCCAGCAAAAAATAAGAGCATTAGTAACTACGGCAAAAATATGTTTGATTTAATCGAATGATTATTCATCTTTAAAAATACATGGTAAATTAAATCCGTAATTTGAAAACTTGATTAAATTACCTGCGCCAGAAGAAGTAAGCAAGGATCACCCCGAAGACGGCCAAGAGGATAGCAAGGTGGGACCAGGGATACTGCCACCAGTGGGATCGGTCCAAGGCGAAGAGCAGGTCCGCCAGCCAATCATGGCCAAGAAAGTGTTCCGCTTCTGCCGTGGATGTCCACATCGATGGCCTACCGTCCCCTTCGTCAACTGGTGCAGCCACCATGAATACAGCGCAGTGATGGTTGCCGATTTCCGCTAACAATTTTCTCTTTTGCTGTTTGTCTTTTCCCGCCTTTTCATAACCAAGAAAATCAAAAGAAAAATATTTTCCTTGTCTACCATTCCTGCTTCCCCGGGCATGAAGGCACGACGGTGGTTCATGGCGCCTCTGGCAAGTATGGTGCCAGTGGGCACATGTTGCCGAAGGACCCTACCTTCCTCGGCCCGAAGGTTAGTGACCTCGGCAAGTCGCGCGGGCAATACTCTGCCGCAACGAACGGAGGACCGGGACCGGAAAGATCAAAACAGAGGAGGAGCGGGTGGCGCAGGCTCCTGGTGGCGGCCCGGAGCGTGCGCATTGGGCGCCATCGGGCTGATCGGTCTTGTCGGTGCGCAGCCCACGAGCGAGTCACGGGGTTCGGATGAGGAGCGATTCGTAGTGTCTGCTGATGACCGGGACCGCATGCCGACAATGCAGACTCCATCGGGAGACGCATTGCACCAATCTGAGTCCAATGTGCCTTCTGCTGGAACGGATGAAGTGAAGAGAATCAAACGTGTAGCTGTCATCGGTACAAATCAGTCACCAGTGTGGACGCACACACTAGTTGGCCTCTCTGATGTATATGTTACGGCAGGCGCTGGTGCGAGTGGGCTTGTGTGCGCCAAATGCCTGATCGATGAGGGATTCGAAGTGACCATATTTGAGCAGGAACCCCACATTGGCGGTTTGTGGCGATACAGTGATAGCACTGAAGGTAGACCATGCTTGAATCCAGATAGGCCCTTTCTGCAAGTTACTCAGGATCGTTCTAGGGCACAGCGGTTGCTATCGTTCCCTGCGCACGCTCTCGACGCAGCGAATGACTTCATTCAAGGGTCATCCCATCGAGGAGTGGATGGAAAGAAAAGAGAAGAAAGCATTGCTCGATCGTCTTCGATCATCTCTTAGTCCGTGGGCCCATCACTCTCAAGTGCTCGCATATCTGGAGGTACCACGAGAGCGTCTCTATCCGCGATGATCCGCTGATAGTGATCGGTGCATGCCTTAATGTTCAAGTCTGTTCTTGAGTGCAGGACTTTGCAGAAACCAACGCATTGGCTGCTTACATCCGATTCAATACCCAAGTCGTTCAAGTATTGTCCTTTTTACTGCTCAGTTCTCTTCAACTAAACTTACAGATGACATTTGTAGGTCTCTCCTTCAACAGAACCAGGCAAACGATCCACCGCTTGGCAAATCACTACTATAGACCGCCGAACAGGAGAAGAACAGGTCAATGAATTCGATGCTGTTGCTGTGTGCCATGGTACGCATTCTAACCTTGCAGACCAAGATTGCGAGACTAACACATGTTTGTAAGGCCATCATTGGAAGCCGGTATTGCCCAATGTACCGGGAATAGAATCGTTTCAGGGCAAGAAAATACACAGCCGTGAATATCGCGAATCACAGCCGTTCAAGGGTCAGCGAGTAGCCATCATCGGTATGGGTGATAGTGGTGCCGCGATTGCGGAAGAAGTGTCATCAGTCGCTGCTGTAACCTATCTAAGGTACTCTACGTCGGACTAGAGTTTACAACATGGACTCACATGTTAGCAGTACCGGACGGGATCAGTTGCCACTCAACCCTTGGAAGAAGCACGTTTTACGACAAACGCCCAAGCCCCGGGTTGTACAAATGAAAGAGAAGAGTGTAGTATTCAGTGACGGGACCGAGGCCGAAGTGGATACAGTTATATTTTGCTCGGGCTACCAGCTGGCCTTCCCCTTTCTTGAGCAAGCGGGCCTATCGCCTGTCCGCGAGAAGCAAGACAAGGAAGCCACCAGGCCCTGGATTCCGTGTGGGGAGAAGACGGCCTTGTATCGTCGAGTCATTCATCCTGACTACCCAACTCTAGTATTCATAGGTACCTTTGGTTGATGGTCTCTCTTCCATGTTCGTTACGCCTTATTACTGTAACAGGACTGGTCGATGTCCATCTCTTCTCTGTCTTCCCTGTATCTGAGGTACATTGCCGCATTCAGCCTTCCTCTGCTACGTCTAATCCCGTCGTGGTGATGGTGACGGTCTGAATAGGTGCAGAGCAAGTGGGTCTCTTGCGTTCTATCCGATCGATGCAGTCTGCCATCCATTGCAACGATGAAGGAAGAGGTCGCCCAGTGGGAACACAGCGTGCGCGATGTGTGCTATCAGCCTCTGCTCATTGATGGCGTGCCCTACATCAAGCAAATCAAGCGGGAGATCAAGGAGGGACAGCTCCGTCGACATCAAGAGGGCCATGCGTAAACGAATCGAACGCTCTCTACAAGCATATCATCCTCCTGAGCGGACTCAACACTCTTTGATTGTGATATCTTCGGCCGCAATCAGACGGACATTCCCGTCTCCCATTCGCTAGGAGACCCAAACGCAAACATGGCAGGTATGTAAAGAAGAACGAGTTGGGCCCTAATCAAATGAATGCCCAATACCAGATCAGTCTGTAGGACCCGTGGGCTTTGCGGGGACACTGCATGAAATTTGAAGTATGCAATTTGCGCGAAAGGGGAAAGAGAAATCTGTCCGTTCGCCGAGTGGGATTTATTTTTTAATTTATTCATCACACCTACACATGGGGTCCTTCTGCTGTACGTATCTCTGCCTCACAGCTTTTCACGCGCAATCAATTCATTAAGATGTGATGAAAAATCTGTATGGAATGGAAAGCTCATTCACATCGGAAGATGAATGAAGTCCGGTCAAAGATTGAGCACCGAAGCTGACATGTGAGTGATTGTATGTTTTGTTTTTGTTGTTGGGACAGCGTGCTGTGATGACGGTGCAGAGGAGTACGGACGACATGGGCGCGACGACGAGAGGCGGCCGCTGCGCGTGGCGGCCATACGCGAGGAGAACGCGGCCCTGCTGGAGCCCATCATGGAGAAGCGGGAAGCTGCGCTCCTGAAGGGCGGGTCGGCGCAGGAGGCCTATGCGTTCGCTCAGGCAATGATCGACCTGGGCAGGAACGCGCGCGACCTGCTTGACTCTCTCGAAGACCGTAATCGCCTCCTCACAGACGCCATCAAGTACCTCGACTTCGCCATCCAGGTTGACCACACCTCTCACTCACCCACTCGCCGAACACGAATGATGGTCCTGATTGAAGTACTCACATGAACCTTCTTCACCTTTTTTGTGTTGATAGGCAGAGGCAGCGTTCGGCGGGAACAAGATGCGTGAGCGAATGTACCTGGCCAGAGCTGAACTACTGTGGATGCTCAGTGCGTGTCCTGCTTTCACAACAGCATGCTAACTGTCCTGTCCTTTGCTCTAACCAACGTACTCGCACAGACAAGGTCGAGGATTCGTTCAAAGAGTATATGGGCTGCCTCAAGGAGGACATCAATGAGAGAGTAATCGAGAGCTGGTTCCCCTCAAGCTGCGTGAGCTAGGCCGAGAGAACGAAGTTGATAAGATCTGCAAAGAGGTTTATCGTCGGTACGCCATGTCCGCGTGCCTTCAATCATTACTACCACCTCTGATGACATCGTTGTATGTGCTGCATAACAACAGGGCCAAAGATAAGAGCCAACAGGAGCTGCTCCTGAGGGCCTTCTACCAGTACACCACACTGTCCACGAAAGCGGCCTACGAGTGGGCCGATCCTCTGGTTCGTGACGCCTTCCCTCTTCCTGCTTAACTGTATGCTCAGAGTTCTGCTGTGGTTACGCCTACAGGAAGTGGATCAGTTTGTGGAGCACGAGAAGAGCCAGGGCCGGGGAAGAGATTCACTTCGCGGACGATCAAGAGCCTTTGATCCGCATGAACCTGAAAGCAGCCCCGCCGATGGAGGGGAGAGGGTCTACGAAGATGAAGAGGAACAGAAGAACGCAAAGGCAGCTGAAGAAGAAAGGAAGCGGAGGGAGCGGCTCTCTGCGCCACCACCACCGCTGCTGGTTCCTCCTTCTCCTGGCGGCACCTATTCCTAATCTCTGCGTGGAAGTAAGAGAAGATCACACTTCTTTGCAAGAGTTAGAGGAAGCTCGCGTTGACCGTTTGATAGAGCACTGCCCTTCAGCGGATGGTACAATTGTATCATCTGGACCTGGCCATTGTGCCACCCTCCGTTTACCACAAGTTCGCAGTGACTCAACAATCAATCAATGTTCGCCAGGGACGATGAGTCGGGCACTCTTTCCCACACTTCCTCTACCTTAGAATTCGAGGCATCACTTGCCTTTGCGCTGGATTGTGTTGGATAACTCTGTGGCTCATCGAGTTTCTTGTTTTGGCCGGGTGACGGTGGTCGCTTCGTGTCGTTTGTAGAGTTTTCTATCTTTGCGCCGCTTGCTTTCGCGCTTTGCGCAGTGCTCAGAGCCACGCCGCATGTCTTCTTGTGTTGAGGCCAATCCTTAGCCTGGCATGCGCGCGAGCAATATGGCACCGACAGTCCAGCCTTCCGGCACGGGGAGCACACTAGGAAAGTCTTCTCCTTCGTTTCTTGATTGTCGCATTCCGGATTGGCACAAACTCGAAGATCGGGAGTCTGCTTGAACAACATTCCTCGCACGTTCTCTGACTCCTGCATTCCTACCACTTGAGAGGTGTCTCCAAGAGAAAGAAGACGAGCTTACGTACAGTGGCCTTAAGGGGAGTCAACAGGGATGTCGCGGGAGCAAGTTCGTCAAAGGGCACGCCGAGCACTTCGGAGAGCATCTTGCAGACGAAGGTGAGGATAACGAATCGACGGCTGACCGTAATCATGGTCGCCATGGCGATAACCTCTTGCTCCTGCTCCTTTTTCTGTGCTTCGCTTTCAAAATGAGCGTTAAGCAGCTTTTGCTTGACTAGGGGGGCGAGGAAGCTCTCCGCAAATCGATCGGGATGCGCAGCAGGGTCTTCCAAGCATCGCTTAATCATGTCGAGAAAAGGAACGCCACTTTGCTGAGTTGCGGAAGTGCCACCTAAGAGATCGTCCACATGTAGCTCCGGGCAGTATAACACGGCAGTTGCATACGATCCTGTTGAAATGCGGTTACAATCAACGCACGTGATTCGGGTTCACAGCAGAGCGTACCTCCGCCCATTGCCAAAAGGAAATTGCGAGTGTCACCAAGCAACTTTCGCTTCTCCTCAAGTGTAAGAGCCTCCCATTTCTGTGCATAAATGTGCGTAACTCACCTTCAATCCACCAAACAGCCTGATCAAAGATGTGTACCTGAAGAAATTCGGCTGATCGCTTATCCCAAAAGGCCATCAGAAGCTCTCTGCCCTTCGTAGCCGACTTCTCTAAGAAATGAACTTCGTTTTTGGCTCCCATTCTCTTCCTGATAAGAGTTAAGTTAGACTTGCACATCTAATTGAAAAGAAAGGATATTAGTACTCCATTTGCTCTTGTCGTTCCTCTTTATCTTTCTTCAAGTTGGAGAAGATGCTGATGTTCTCCAACAGCTTATTTACGTGTTCTTCCTGTGCTCGTTCATCCTCTGATGGGTTTTCCTCATCCTCCTTGCCTTCTTGTTTCTCCTTCTCCTTCTTCTGTTTTTCCTTTTCCTTTTCCTTTTCCTGTTCCTGTTGTTGTTTTGTCGTCGTACTCGAGGGGGAAGGGCCCCCAGTTCTCTCTTGCTCTTCCTTCTGCTTCTTCATCTTTTCCCAGATCTGCTTTACTCCGGTGTCGTCTTTCATGCGCGATTCCTGTGCACATAACCATGAGCTCTACTCGCACATTGCTCAAATGGGTAATAATACCATCTGCATGCGTTTGAGCTGTTCCATGTAGTTGCTCATCGGGCAGCCCTTCAGCGAGTTGTCGTAGATATCAAGAAAGCGGAGGAAGTAGAGTTGAAGCTGCGGCAGGAAGTACCTGCAGCCCACATACATAAATGCTTACTCTTCTCAATCACACAAATTGATCATCGTTCAAATACGTACTTTCCACATGCCTCTCGATCGTAGCCCTCACCTAAGCATGCCTGCAATTCATCGCACATCAGCGATTCCTGTAACAATCAGTAGGTTGTTGAAGTTGTGCGCACCTCGCAGAAGAAGTTCATCTTATCAAGGGCTTCGCCCTTGCTAAACAGCTCATCCAGAGGGATCGTTCTCTCCCCCATAGAAGCTATGATCTACAATCATGTCAGAGACTGCATTCCTTGAACATGGCTAAACATTAAGACCAGTGATGATACCTGCATGTAAGCATCAAGTGCATCGCACAACAGGTTCTTATCGAGGCGTTGCTCGAGCACTTCGTAGGCGGGAAAGATGACTTTTTGGTTGTACTGCGGAGGCACAGTGCCTTTCTGATGGTTGTACGCCAGCGACAGCGACGATGCGTTGGCTGCTATCTTGTGAATGGTGGCCTCCTCAAGGAGGCGGTGGACCATCTCCCGGAAGTTGGCGCCGTGTTCTTCCCAATAGGCCGCCGCGTACTGCACATTCTTTACGAAGCCCTCTACATGAGTGAGAAGAAGGGTGAGCACTGACCAGCAAGGAAGGTGTAGTCAACAAAGAACGAAAGAAAACGAAAAGCGACAGACGATAGCGAAAAAAACGCAACTGCAGAAGTCCTGAGGGCTACATGGGACTTTAGTTGGCCCTTGGCCGTTGCATACGAATACACAAACTTAATTGGATTTCCAAACCAAAATTTTGAGGAGTCGTGATTGAAGACTAAAAAAGGTGCATCTTTGTGCATGAGGTCTCATTGGGCTGGTGAACGTTGGGCACGAACCAGAGTCTAGGCGCGAGAGCATCATCTTTGACACAAATCGCCACAACCACAAAGCTTCTTCTTGTATATTTTCTTTGCTTTTCTTTGTTATTCGCAACGCTTTTCCCGTTTTGTTTCTTTGAATTTCTTTTTGTTAATTTTTCTCTTAAATTTCTTCCTTTCTTTTCGCTGCTGTGTTGGTGGCGGAAAGCTTTGTTCTTTACTGGTATCTTCTTTAGCTGTTCAGCAAACGCTGCTACTGGGTGTACAGACAGCGCTTTGTGTGGAAAAAATACAACAGCAAGGGATGGATGAGGTGGCAGAGACCAACGAGGGCCTCTTTGAGGTTTCGTCGTCGGCAGAGAATGAGCGAACGATGACCATGGCAGAGCTGGAGGAAGCCTTTGCGCGCTTCGTCCGGCGTGAGGAGCCGGGCGTGGATCCGAGCGGCCCGAAGAGCGCGCGGTCCAAGCACGTCATGAAGTTTCCGCCAAACCTCACGCGCGAGCAGCGCGCACGCCTGCACGAGCTCGCCGATGCTGCGGGCTATGCCCATTTTTCCTACGGAAACCGGCGCACGCGGGCGCTCGTCATCCTGCGCAATCCGAGGCCACTCGCGTCGGGCCGGTATGACCAGCACACAGGCCAGTGGCAACCTGACGCTGATGCGGAGCAGACGCGGCGAGACTCCCGCGGTACGACTACTCCTCATGTCCCTCAGTGCCCTGATGGCTGATGAGAGAATCTGCAGGCGAAGCAGGCGGCGGAGGCGACGCAGTGGTGGAACAAGTCAAAGTGCTTACCTACAACGTGCTGATGGACGGCAATCCCGAGTTCGACAGATACAAGCTGACGGAGTTTTTGTACACGGAGCATCGATGGTACGTTCCTGAGTGCTCTTGAGTGAGTGTGTAAGAAGAAGTGACCAGAACGTGCATAGGCCTGCACTATTGAAGATCATAGAGGCGGAGAATGCCGATCTTATCGCACTCCAAGAGGTCACACCCGCTTTTCATTCAATGTTGCTGAAAGAGGAGTGGGCTCGGCAATACTACATTTCAGACGTCACGGAGGACAGCATCCGCCCATTGGGCAACCTGTTGCTCTCACGATATCCGTTCATCAATATTGGTGCGCTTCTTAGCCAGCTCGAGTTGACATCTGAAGGAGAGCTGCTGACCCCTGAATCTCCAGAGGAGAGGCTGATCAAACAACACGGGATGCCCAAGAGCATACTCCTGGCCACGGTCGCCATAGGCCACCGCCGAGCGTCTGTAGCAGTTGTGCATCTGAAGGCTGGAACAGGGGTACGCATCACTCCTCTATCTCCTGCCTCATCCAATTCAAGATGCCACACCTTTTACCGTTGCAGTACGCCGAATCAAGGAAGAATCAAGTCGAACAGACCATGGATATGCAACAAACTTTAGACGTAGACGATTGCTTCCTGCTGGGGGACTTCAACATGCGTGACATTGACAACGAGACCAACGAACGACTCGACGAGACTTACGTCGACCTGTGGCAGGCCGTCCACGGCCCTATTGATCGCTCCCAAGGCGATGCCTACACGTTCAACCTGGCGACTAATTCAATGGCGAAGCTTATCTCGGATCGCGTGACTGCCGTCAAAGGAACTACAGGTACACTTTGTAGCCATCACGCGGCAATCCATCCCTTGTTGCTGTTCCTGAGGCTCTTCTTCTTCTTCACAATGATGCGCAGGTAGCAGCAGCCGGTTCGATCGTATCTACTTGCGTTCGTCCGCCGCCATCACTTCACCGTACCGCTCCGCTACTGAATCCGCGGCTCCCTCTGCTTTCGCATGGGAAGCAGTGGAGATGAAAATGATCGGTAAAGAATCCGTCTATACCACTCCGGAGGGCAAGGCAGTGTTCCCATCCGATCACTTTGGCCTGGTGGTCACGCTACGCATGCGACGCACGACCAGCGGTGACGGCCACTCGCCCCCGCAATAGTGTGATGAACAGAATGATGATAACCACAAAAAAGACTGATATTTGTAATTAAATTTTGTTTTTAATTGTGAGGGAGACTACAAAGACCTTAGTACTCACGCGGGGGCAGCTGCGTAGGGAGGATGCCGAATCGCTTCTTGAGGGTCACCCGCTGGCGAGAGAACTTGTCGTCGGGCGAGAAGCGGGCTAATTTTTAACCACGTTAATGAAATGAAAAAAATTCAATTCTTAAGTGATGAGGGAGAAATTTTAAGCTTAAAATTGTGCGTACCAGGATGAGCGGAGACGGTGGGCGTGCCATCGGGAGAGGCCTTCTTCAGGGTGTAGACGCGCTTGCCATTAGCATCGAGGTAGAACATAAGATGCATGTTGAACGATTATATTTTTCGTATATGTCCCTCTCGAGATCTCTCCTCTAATCGCTTTCTCCGCGTAACAGGCAAAGATGAAGGCCAAGATTCGTTCGTCTTCCGGACTTTCTTCTTCTTTGGACCAAAGAAGAAAATAAGAAAGGAAAAGACGGGAGAAAAAGAAATTCTTCAACAGAAAAAAGGTCCACCAGCTGAAGAAGAAAGAAGATGGTGCTGTACCTGGTGGGTCTTGGCCTTGGAGATGAAAAGGACATCACGGTAAAGGGTCTGGAGGCCGTGCGTAAGTGCTCCAAGGTGTACCTTGAGCACTACACCTCCATTCTCGGAGTGGGCAAGGAGCGATTGGTAATACCCGTAGCTACTCAGTTTCTCCTCCGGAGTGAGATGCAAAGATGCTTAAACCTACACGTCCACCTTTGTTCGCAGGAAGCCTTCTATGGTCGCGAGATCATCCTGGCCGACAGAGAGATGGTGGAATCAGAACCGGAGGCTCTTTTCATTGAACCCGCCCGCACCGAGGACATTGCCGTGTTGGTCGTTGGCGACCCCTTCGGGTGAGTGCACAATTTTCATTTATTTATTAATGTTTATGTTTATGTTTATTTTACGTTTTAAAGATTATTTTAGAAAATGTCTGTTCTTATTTATGACTATGAACTGACAAACTGTTTGACAGGGCCACTACACATGCAGACTTAGTGTTGCGCGCGAAGCAGCTTGGTGTAGGGGTAGTGGTTGTGCACAATGCGTCAATCATGAATGCGGCAGCGGCTTGCGGGTTGCAGCTGTACCTCTTTGGGCAAACAGTGTCGATCTGCTTCTGGGATGAGACCTGGCGACCGGACTCTTGGTATGAGAAGATCGCTGCCAACAGGAAGATGGGCCTGCACACTCTTTGTCTGCTTGGTAAGCTCCTCTTTCATTCGGGCATTTGACACCTTGGATTGATCTATGGGGCTGATCGCACTTTCTCGCTTTGCAGATATTAAAGTGAAGGAACAGAGCATGGAGAATCTGCTGCGGTACGACCACTTTTGCACCAACCTGACTCAACTGAAGAGTGCCACTTACTCTGCTATTGATGCAGAGGCAAGAAAGTCTATGAACCGCCACGATTCATGACCATTAAGCAGTGCATCGAACAGCTTCTGGAGGTTGAGGAGAAGCGAAAAGAAGGAGGTGCATTCCGTAGCTTCCGATCTCGATACGAATGTCAGTTGCTCACTTGTGTAATGTGGTATAGCATATTCGCCAGATACAGTGTGTGTGGGACTCGCGCGAGTTGGTCGTGATGATCAACAAATCGTGTCGGGAACACTGACTGAACTTTTGGATGTTGACTTCGGTGCCCCTCTGCACTCCTTCGTCATACCCGGCACACTGCACCCTGTTGAAATTGAGTACATCGACTTCTTCCGAGTAAAGAACTGATCGTGTGACTGCAAACTTGCAGCACCCAAAAATTCAAGTCTGTTTTCACTGTGCAGTAGCGGCTGGTGTTTCGGCGCTCGCTGGCTCCTCGGGCGCCTCTTCTGTACTGGATGCTGCTGGTTGTGGCTGCTCCTCGGTGGATGTGGTAGTCGTTGCTTCTTGGTCAGTATTTGACGTTGGTGTGGGCGCAGCTGCTGGGGTGACGCTGGCTTCCTTTGGGGGCCGCTTGCCAGCATCAGTGGCCTTTCCACGTTTCTTTGGTGGTGGCGGCAGTGCAGGCTCCTCCACGGCGAGGCCGAGCTGAGCTTCCCACTTGGACACTCGCTGATGCCACACCAGGAACTGCTGTGACACTAGATTCATCTACACGCTCCTCGAGTGAGTACTCCACCTCTCCGGACAGCACAGATGATATTGAGTACCAAGTTATTGTAAGAATTGAGCAGCTCGTTGAATTGCTCATTGAGAAGCGAGGCAGCTTCCACTTGGTCCAAGTGCACCGCTTCGATGGGCTTGAGCTCGTTCATCAGTACGGGCACCTCTGAATGATTCATCCAGTTAGAAGTAAAAGGGAACGTCAATCCTCAACCAGGTAATCCTGATCAAGCGGTGCACTTATACGTACCCTTCAATCGATCGTTCTCGAGCATCGGGAGTTGATCGTTTAGCACACGTGTGAGGCGCTCGAGGTGCCGGGCCTCATCCTCGTAGCTGCACACGATCGCCGCGCGGGCAGCTACTCCCGCCATCCGCTCTTGCAAGTCGTCCTTCCCCGACGGTTTGCCCTCTGCGTTCTCCCCACCAGCACCCTCGTCCTGCTGTAGGTCCGCCGTACGTCGCAGCTGGCGATCTGCGAACCCACAAAGTCCCAGATTTAATACTAATCTTATTTTATCTTTTTAATATAACTTGTAAAAATAAATAAAATAAAGTGTGCCCAACATACACTTTTTGTGAAAGTCCTGCAAGTGGGGTGCCGTGTGCTCGAGACGGTGAAGGCCCTGCTGAATGGCGTGTGTCTGGGCGAGCACCGTTTCATTGGGCAGCACTCCCTGTGATGACGCGCCGTGGGCCTTTCCCGCCGCCCCGTACACGAGGGCCTCCAGTCGTAGCAGGCGCTCCTGCAGCGCATCCATGCTCGCCCCCTCCATAGCCTTTAGCGTTTTCGAAATTAAAAATTGCTTTTGCGAAATAGGTTTGAGTTTGAAAAAATCGAAAAACAGACCAACACACAACCGCCACACACGCTGCCATCTCTCGGCTTAGATGAGGCAGCCTTTCTTCTTCTTCGTTCCCTTACCCCCGCTGTCTCCAATTTGCAGTTGTCCACCAGGAGCTCGGGAAGGCTCAGCGTTCTTTCCTGTCTTCTCAAAGATATCCTTGACCAATGTGAGGAAGGCCTTTTCCACATTGTTACCATCCTTGGCTGACGCTTCGATGAAAGGGAGCCCGAATTGATCCGCGAACTCCTGTTCGATTAACCACGTGTTATCGATGAGCCTGTATGCATACCCTGGAGAGCTGTTCCAAAGTGTACCTTGCCGGCTGCAGTGTCGATCACCCGCTTGCCAATAAGATCGCACTTGTTTCCCACCAACAATCTGACGACCGGGCCACACGCATACCGGTCGATCTCTGTAAGCCACTGACGCGCGCTTTGGAACGATTGTTGATCTGTCACATCGTAGACGAGGATCACTCCGTGTGCGCCTCGGTAGTAGCTACTTGTGATTGTACGGAATCTTTCCTGTCCTGCTGTGTCCCACTAGAGCAATAACTCAGTAAGCACAATCACTAGCACAAAGCAAAGTAGGAGATAATATCCTACGTACTATTTGCATTTTCACCACCTTGCCTTCGAGGGTGATTGTTCGTATCTTGAAGTCTACGCCGATGGTGCTGATAAAGTTGTCCGAGAACGTGTCGTCCTGTCGGGCGGCGACAAGCCAGCGGACAGAGGAGAGCATAAGTCAATCCTTTTTCATGGGAGTATGCACTGTGTGGGCCGCTAACGTACCGTGAATCTGAGCAGCAGGGAGGATTTGCCCACACCGCTATCGCCCACCATCAAAATCTTGAACAAGAAATCACTGCACACAAGAAGAACGACCATCGGCACTCATGAGTAAGGAACAACCTACACAGACGAAAACTACCATGCGCACACCCGGATCGGATTGTTCTTGCCCCGCACAAGATGAATAAAGATGAAGACCAAGATGAAAGGAGGCAACGTACTATTCAGACATCCTTTGGCTCGGCAAGCAGAAGACCGTATCTTCAAGATTGAAAACTCGACAAGCGGTGGATGCTTGGAAGGAAATGAACACTCAATATGACCGCCGGCACCAACGTTTGGCGCGATAGCTGCTCAGGTCCTGTGTTATGTTGAGCTGCCACAGGCCATGCCGGTTTTAGTAAACTTACCATAGAGGGAAAGGAATGTGTTTCCACCGGTGCGAATAACCGTTATCGCCTTATCAGCGAAAGATAGTCCTGGAAGCCGCATCAGCTCCACGAAGCTAAGACACGTAACCTTGGTGGCAAGATGTAGAATAAATAGAGGGCGGTTCATTTTGTACAACCAGCCGCTCCCCGGCTGCAGAAAGTAGGGAACATCAAAGAAGGCCACGCTGGGAGGCATCGTCCTTGATGTTGTAGGCCTGTGCGATAATCTATTGATGGGTTAGGACGAGGAATGCTCCGATTTCTTCTGGAGCTCTGATGATGCTGTACCTGATCCATATCCATTTCGGGCAGATGCTGAAGGAAGCCCTTTAGCTCAGAGTGTTCGAGTTCCATCAGCTCCTCGGAAAAGTTGACCAGGATGGCCAACATGGTATAAAGGTGCAGTCCCAGACCCTCAGCGCTTGAAAAGTAGGTATCCCAAAGACGTAGCACACAGTCCATAGGAAGTTCCTTGGCGAGCAAATACTGAACAATCAAACACTTGTTAATGTAAGGGAGAGGCAAACCAAGCGAGGGTGAGTACTCGAATCCAAGACACCACCCAGTCGTTCGGTCCCACCTCCTCATCCTCGAAGTAGGAGAACAGCTCGGGGAGCATGTGCTGGAAGAACATCATGAATGTTGACACGTTCTGAGCTTCGTTTTCTCTTGAGAATCCTTCCTCTGGTAGGGCTCTTCAAGTTAGTTCAGATATCACAGCCTCGCACATACGAAAGGTGCGTACTTTCCATCTTCTTGATGAGCGCATGCAGACAGAAGAAGGCAGTTGATTCCTTCTTCATTAAGTATACGAAGGGACCAGCGAGAAAGAGAGATCCGTTCGGGATGTACTGTGGGGCCAATCAAGCAGTTGATTGTAAGGAACAGTAACGATCGGCCATCTCGAGCTGCCCTGTACCTCAAAATCGGTGTTGTAATTGACATATGCCACCATCACGTTCTCGAACTTCTTGCGTGTGTTGCTGTTTTGAAAGAAGGCCATTGTTGGTCGATATCGCTTGACCTCCTGCGATCGGGCACAGCAATACGTTAAGTCACTAATGGAACACTCCTCGGTAGAGGAGACTGGCTTCAAAGTGGTACCTGTCGAATGTTCCGTACGTCCTCGGTGTGGATGGTCTTGTCGATCTCTTCGTACTCCTGATTCTGTGCTCGCACCATCTTCATCTCCTCCGCTGCAAGCACAAGCCGCGTTAGTGCATCAACATTAAGCAAAATAAAAATTGCCTCACAGGCCTTTAACCAAGCGAAAAATGCATTCAAACTATACTATTTATATAAATATATAATAAATAATAAACACAATTAATCTGGATAAATATTCAAGTGCTCTAATACAATCAAGAGCTGGCGGAGTTGAGGTACATTTATCTGGCTTGGCGACGTGGAGCAGGTAGGGCCACACCTCGGGTCGCACCTGTGTTTGGTCGCGGTGATGAATTCATTACTAATTGATCAAAAAAAAACAATTCCCATGTGTGCGGAGTTGCACCTTGTCTGGGATGCCATACTTGGCCTGCTCCGTGAGGGTGACGATGTCCACACTCGATTCATCCGACAGCAGCTCCTGGAACTCCTCCTCTGTCGCTGCCATGGTTCTATTTTTGATTTATATTTCCCTTTCGAAAACTTGAAAAGCATTTCGTTTTTTGGAAACCAAACACAAAAGTTCTATTTTGTGTCGACATTTCAGTGTAACGATTGGTCGATACAGATTATCCTGTCGTCTTCGTCAATTCGTTTTCTTCTTGTTGTTCGCCGTCGTGACTATCAAGTATGGCCCTCAGTACGCCCCCCCACAGCGTAGATTTGCGCTATGTTGGCAGTATAATCTTCATTTTTTTTCTAACATGCTTGTTCTGGTAAGAACTACTGCTGACTCTGAGCTGACTTGACTGCACACACCAGATGGAAGGACAAGATTTGTGGCCGTGCTGGTCATGTTCGCGCTGGTCGCAGCGTTCGCGAGCGCTGAGACGCCGCGCCAGCGTGCCCAGAAGCTGCTCGCGCAGATGACCCTCGATGAGAAGCTCTCCATGGTGCACGGGTATAGCGGGAGCGGGTACGCGGGCTACGTCAAGCCCATCCCGCGCCTCAACATCCCAGCTCTCGTGCTCCAGGACGGCCCACAGGGCGTGGGCGACGGTCTGCGCAACGTGACCTGCTGGCCTTCTGCCCTCACCGTTGTCGCTTCGTGGTACTTCTTCCTTCCGATGCTTTATGCTAGCGAAAGCCGATTGGTCAGCGATAGAGTAATTGTTTAATCGACAATCCCGATTTATCTCCTATTCACATCCTGCAGGGATCCGGATAACATGTACGCGTTTGCTGCGGGTGTGGCGCGTGAGGAACGTATCAAGGGCGTGAACATTTGGCTTGGACCTATGGTCAATATCGCTCGTGTGCCCTGGGGAGGAAGGCACGAGTTCATCTCTCTGAATTCTTCCACGATGTTCGATTGAAGTTTAACTATGAGGTCATTATGCACCTTCACCACATCAGGAACTTCGAAAGCTTTGGAGAGGATCCCTACCTCTCTTCGCAGATGGTTCGCGCAAGCATTACTGGTGCTCAGAGTCAGGTGAGTATGCAATGGACTTGAAGGCTGTGTGTAGATGCACTAGCGATGCTAACTCCCATTCCGTAGGGTGTGATGGCCACCGTTAAGCACTTTGTCAACAACAACCAGGAGGACAACCGCTTCCAAGTGAGCGCTAACCTTCTGAATGACCGTACTCAGGTATCGATCAACTCACTCATGTATTAACGGCGTAGATACTCAGCACACCATATCACTTTTCAGTGGGAAATCTACTACCCTGCCTTCAAGGCCGCTGTCGATGCCGGCGTGGCTGCCGTGATGTGCAGCTACAACCGCATCAATGATACCTGGGCTTGCGAGAATGACCGAACCCTCAATCATGACCTCAAGGAAATGATGGGATTCCAGGTACGCCTCACAATGCAGCATTGAGTTTTCATGGGTTTAATGAGTCCACTAGGGCTTCGTTATGTCCGATTGGGGAGCGACCCACAGCACAGAGAAGTCGGCCAACGCAGGCCTTGACATGCAAATGCCTGATGACTCTTGGTTCGGACAAAAGCTTGCTTGGGCTATCGGTAACGGCACAGTACCTCGTTCTCGTCTCGATGACATGGTTCTTCGTATCTTGACGGCCATGTACATGGTCGGTATCATGGACACGCCGCAGGCACGCTCATCTCGCACAGGCAAATGCGCTTCATATGAATCGTTGTTAATCCTGTGTCCTTTCATGTCTATTAGACGGGCAACGCCAAGGACTACGCACTGAGCCGTGAGCGTATTGAGCTCGCTCGTCGTCTCTCCGCTGAGTCAACGGTTCTGCTCAAGAATGATCGTGGCATTCTTCCTCTTAACCCCAACAATCTGCGCACGATCGCTGTCATCGGTGATGATGGCAATGACAATCCTTACTACGCAAGCTGGGGCTCTGGCAATGTTATTGCGGAGAGCGTAGTCACACCTCTGCAGGTTCCAATTTCGATATCATTCAGCTTGAAGGACGTGCCTAAATCAGATATGGCTTCATGACTATGCAGGGTATCAAGACATATTTGGAACACCGCGGCCTTTCTGCCAACGTTATCTATGTGAACAGCAAATCGATCCCCAATGCTGTTGCTGCTGCTCAGAAGGCCGATATCGCTCTTGTCTTCGTCGGTGCTCATTCCTCTGAGGGTTATGATCGGGCCAACCTTTCCCTTCCGAACAACCAGGTCCGTGGATGCAGGTATAGCTTTAATGAGCTCTTGGTTTACTCCTTACAATGCAGGATGAGTTGATCACTGCCGTAGCTAGAACTCAATCTAAAACCGCTGTTATTATGCACATTCCCGGAGCCACTTTGATGCCCTGGATTGATTCTGTGTCGGCAGTTGTGACTGCATTCATGCCTGGCCAGGTATGTACATGTTTATGAACTATCTTCGGGCTCGCTCACTGATCCCGAATGTTCAGGAGGACGGAGCGGCCATCGCTTCCGTCTTGTTCGGAGAAGTCAACCCAAGCGGCAAGCTTCCCCTCACCTTCCCCAAGACCGTAAGATTCTCTCCTATTGCACGGCCTTTTGCACTTCTGAAAACTGAAGTATCCCCGGGTGAAACAGGAGACTCAAACCTACCTCAAGACGAAGATCGAGTACCCGGGTGTTAAAGATGAGACCTACTATCAGGAGAACCTGTTCGTCGGATATCGCTGGTATGACGCCGTCAGAGAGACTCCTCTGTTCCCCTTCGGCCACGGTCTTTCGTACACCTCGTTTGCGTACAGCCGTCTTCAGGTAAAACCACGCTATTGTGTGAGTAGTTGTTTGCTTCTTACCTCTGCTTTCCACCGGTAGGTCTTCAACCGCGTTGTCTTCTTTGATCTCACCAACACTGGTTCAGTTGCTGGCGCTGAGGTTGCCCAGCTCTATCTCGAGGTACCACCTTCATCGCGAAGATTGATCTACGCTCGACAAAACTCACCATACAATCCGCCTCGCTGTAGTATCCCGCTCACGCCGGCGAGCCGCCCAAGGTGCTGCGTGGCTTCGAGAAGGTGTTCCTCCTGCCTGGCCAGACTCAGTCCATCGCCTTCTCGTTGCAAGATCAGGACCTCTCGATTTGGGATCAGAGCCTGCCTGGGTGGTCGCTGGTGAAGGGCACCTTCCGCGTGCACGTGGGTTCCTCTTCTCGTGACATCCGCCTCAGTGGCACTCTTACCGTCTAAGCTCTCGAAAGCCCTTTGTTTCCCAATTCTCTCAAGCAATTCACTCATCCCTCGTCGCGGTGGAGTGCCTTTTACAATCTGTTTTATTCAGACACAGCCTGTGAAACGATAAGACTCACCTCTGAAGGTGTGGATTTCTTCAAGGCCTGAACCATCAAGAGAGTCATCATGACACGCTCAATCAAGCGTGGTGCTACTTACAGTACCTGATCACTAGACATCAGAGTCCTTCGATGCCGGGGTCGAACCGGGCCGCTTGTTAATGACATCCTTGCAGGGCTCTGCTTCCCCGAGGTTTGGGTCCTGTAATCCGGTCGGAGCCCACGCAGCCCTTACAAAATCAAAGTCGAGGCCGTGCTCCCAAACGAGCCGGGACTGGAGGTCACGCAAGGCGGTTTGAGCTTTAGCGGCACGCGTCACATCAGGCAAAGGCGATGTAAAGGGGTCGCGTATGGCGGCACAAATGAGACCCGTAGCCAAAGACCCGGGCATGGTAGCTCGCAGGGCTGCGTCGCTCTCTTGCACCTCCCGCGCTACCGCCCGAATCTCGTCGCGGTAGTGCTCCAGGCCTTTCCATGAAGTCAACCAGCGCCGGTGCTGGACCTTTGGCTTGTGCTGTGCCGTCTTTCTAGGCTTGAGCGCCAGGATCCCTGTAGCGTTCTCCTCCTGTTTGGTGCTTGCCCTGCCCGCATTCTTCAAGAGAAGTTGTTAAACACTAAGAGGCACACCACCAAAGGAAATCGCTCCTCCGAAAAAAGCATCACCCACCGTGACCATAGCAGTACGCAGCATTGTATCTCGATGCTGGCGGGACGAGCAGCCGAAAGATGGCTCCAACCCTCGTTCCTCACTCCAGTTATTGATTGCCCTTGAGTGCAATTGTGGGGCTGGTTCCGTTCGACGTATTTCTGAGATCAACTGCAAAAGTGATGGCTGTTCCACGCTGCTCCCGAATGCGCATACACGTGGACTTTACGTCGTTGATCTCAGTAACACCATAAGCACCATCAGCAGAGTCAACACAGAGATTCAAGGTGGCTTCAGGGATGGCATGGTCCAATCACTCAGCTATGTTGCGTCGGCCTGTTACAGTGTGGGATCACTAACGCCCTTACTGACCACGAGGGCTAAGCGGGATACAGGTAGGATTGTCCTCATGTGTTTCAACCCATGCACGCTGTACCTACACCACGAGGACGTAAGAGCACGAAAGAAACGACAGTAAGAGAACACCCAAACATACCTGCCAACCACGCCCATCATTATGCGTGTCCACCACAAGTTCGTGGGTAGCCGAGGATCCCTTGAGCCCACTTTTGACTGGCACCTTCAGCTGCAGCTCTTCAGTTGCCATCACCACTCGGAAATCGGTCACTGCGTCCCACCACTGACTGCTTTCGTGCTGCTGGTGCGCCATCCAAACCAAATTGGTCATCATGATCAGTACATTCGTTCATCTTCTTGATGAGCAGTGAATGGCAGGCCACATGAACCTTCTCAGGCGGGCAGTAGGTGAGGAAGTGCCACCTGAGGTGGCTCTTGCTGAGCGTGAGCACATCGCTCACTTGCACTCTCTCGCCCAGTCGCTGCCGTACAGTGGGATTGCTCGTAAGCTGCGCCATCACATCGTCACCAACAGCGTTCCACACGTCCGTCTTCTTCTCTCGCTCCTCTTCGATGTAGTGACTCTGCCCAACCCCAACTTGTGTGAGACCGAACAAAGATTCCTTTAAATATATTTCTTAATTTTATGTCAAACAAGTACAATTTTGCAAGATTTATAAAATGCGATAAATATTTTTGTAATTATTAGTTAAAGTAATTCACTAATATGAATATTGTCAAATTTGTTCTTGAATTGTGTCAATTTTTGTGGCATCTTGATTTTCGGCACCTGGAGGGGCGGCACAAGGTTGCCCAGGTCGAGACCTAGCTTGAAGGCCACGGGCAGGCCCACTGCATACCGCACCCACCGCCCACTGCCGCCCGATGCTGCCCTCCTCATCTTTCTGTTTTCGCAACGTTCTCTCCGTACCTGTCATTCCAGGAAAGATATGCGCACCACTCATGCATCCTCTGCCAACCATCATCGTGGTGTCGATGTAGTGGCCACGTTCATCATGATGTCACTGCTCCCGTTCATCTGGCTTGATGGATCTGTTGAAGGTGACAGTCTTTGCCTCAACTCACCTCCAGAGGAGCTCATCAACGCAGCAACTGATCGCGCACAGTGCCACGCGGCATACGTAGGGTGCAGGGTGCTCCTTGCAGGAAGTGGAGGCAGTGTCAGCAAGAGAGCAGCCACTCACCACACCTTCCATAAGCTCGTGACGTGACACCTCTTCCAGGTCATAGACGAAGATCAAGGTTTTATGTTGAGAGGTCTAGAAGTATATGTACATGAGAGGAGGAAGAAGAAGAAGCTGTGGCTGCCATACGGCCATCAAGAGACTCTTCACAATAGAAAAGAGAAGAAGGAAATCCAGGAAGAGATGGTAGACGCGCTGCTCGAGTCGAGCGTCACGTTGAAATAGCTGGCCCACTTATCGCAGAGCGGTCCAAGCTGAGCGAAGGGAATGGTCGAGGCCGGCGGATTGTAGTCGACTTGCCTCTGCTCCCACAGGTAAGCGAGCTTACTCGTATCGTTGTAGGTAGGCCAGCCCGCCTGTGGTGCGCCAGTGGTGGCGATGGTGGCCCACGAATGGATCATCCGGTAGGCCAACGCCAGATCGAGATCGGTGAAGTTGTAACCAGGAGTGTAGACTGTGTTGTTAAAGATGTAGGGCAGCTCATTGCCGTGAGCTGCACGGCTGGCCTGATTACCATTGGCACTCGTGTAATTCCAGACGTATGCGTAGATCGTGCCTCCAGGCGCTCGCTCAGCCAGGAGTGGGGCCGCCAGGATGGAAGGACAGATGATGTAGAAGTCACCCAGCAGCTTGCCCAGGCCGTACCAGTACCCCAGCTGCGCGGTCGACTGGGCGTACCACCCGAGTACCTCGTTCATCTGATCCTCGCTCAACCAGTACATCAGGCTTCTGTTCTTGGCACCCATCAGATAGTCGGCCTCCGTGACGTTATCGTTCGGACCCTTGAAGTTGAGTCGGGTGCTGGCCATGAAGTTACCTTCGTCTTCGTTGTACCCGATCACCACCGTCACGTTCGAAGCGTAGTTACCCTTTTGGAGGAGCACCAGAGGCTGATCTTCGAGATAGGACCCATCCACGATGGGCTGGAAGTAGTTGATGGCCGCAGTGCTCAGGCCTGGCGTGATTCCCGATGCGGGCTTAGCGCGCATGCACTCGATCACTTGGGCGGTCGATGACTGATTGCAGCCCAGCTGAGCCGACCAGGAAAGGGAGGTCTGCTCAGTCTTCCCGATCGTGGGAAGCACCCACTGCCAGGTGCTCTCGAGTATCACCCGCTTGACCAGCTTTTCGATAGTGCCGGCAGACTCTCCCGGCGGGTTGATCATCAGATGCAGCAGAACCGAGCCCGCGCCGGCGCTCTCCCCGAACAGAGTCACCTCATCGGGGTTGCCGCCAAACTCGGCAATGTTGTCGCGCACCCAGTGCAGCGCCAGTCGCTGATCTTGGAGTCCCAGGTTGATGCTGTTGTTGGCCACCAGCTCGGGCAGCGCAAAGAAACCGAAGATGTTCAGCCGGTACTGCAAAAGAAGAGGGAAGAGTCAATCGGAGTTATACTTCCTAGGTCCTTCTCGCGAACGGAAAGAAGTCCTCGGAGACCACAAACACTACCACCACGGACCAGAGGAGACTAGGCCAAGGCGACGGTACCTGAATGGTGACGAGAACTACGCGGCCGTTCCCTGAAAGCCACTGGCCTGCGTACTGATCGGACTCGCCGGTCCAGTAGCGGCCGCCGTGCACGAACACCATCACCGGCAGGTTGTCGCCCTTGCGGACGTCCCGGGGCGTGAAAACGTTGAGGTAGAGGCAGTCTTCGCTCGAACTGGGGAGACTGGGCTGCATGCAGGGTGCCGGGAAGGCCGTTGCGTTCAGCGGGTCGGTCCACGCGTCCGGCGGAGTGGCCGGGGAGAAGCGCCCGGGCGGCGCGGCGAAGGGGACGCCCAGGAAGGCGCGGGTGAGGTTACCCTGGCTTGTCTGGTAGAAGCCCCGCACGGGCCCGTAGGTGGTGTTCACCACCAGCGCGTCGTCGACGGCCAGCGAGCCCAGAGCGGGCGTCGCACAGAGGACCATCATCATCAGCACCGCGTTGATGCCCATCAGGAGGACGGAGACCGAGGGGAAGGCGGAGTATCTCATCGAGAGGGACACGTGTGTAGGAGGGCACATTAACTCGTTAAGAAGAAGTGGAGAGAATGAGCTGAAGAGAGAACGAGAGCTCCTGTAGTCGGGGTAACACCGTGAACACCTCGGAGTTAAATCACGGAAGCGACTCTTCTTGACTTACCCGAAGACACTATCCAGCACGTGAGCTCGTTGTGCAAACACGCGTGAATCGATCGACAGAAAATTAGGCCATTACATGTAATGGTTTTGCCCACGGACACAGGAGGAAGGAGGTTTATCTCCACCATTTATTTGGGATCTAGGACAGACCAAGCTCGCCTAGCATGGCCTTAGTACGATCATCGCGGTTTCGGCAACGTTCTCCCACAGTGTGGCCGTGGCGACCACGCGCCGCAGGGTCGGCACCAAGATTAAGAAGGAGCTGCAAGCGCTCGGCACGCAGGTACCACTGGCTCTCCACGTACGCATGAAGGATGGAATCTCCATTGTCGGCGACGGCGCGGATGTCGGAACCGTGATTAACAAGGAGAGAGAGTAGCTCGTCTTTTCTCGTGCAAGCTAGATGGATGAGTGGAACGCCATCTCGTCGGGCGTTGGGATCAGCGCCTAGCTTGAGTAACACTTCCGCCATGGCGACTCGATTGCAGACCCGAGAACGGAGAAGGGTGACGAGAGCCGATTCACTCACCCGAAAGCCGAGTTGATTGACCATTAGTTGTATGATGCGCGGCGAACTGCGAACGAGTCGTTTATGAAGTTTACGATTATCCATAGGACACTGCACATCAATCACACCAGTAAGAAGAGAATCGATCCAATCAATGAACAAGGACAAAGGAGGTGTACACGAATTCCATAGGAGATCAAGAGTTCAAGCATCTCAAATGCTCGATTTTCGGCTTCCTCATAATCGCTGGTTTGTGTCCAATAGTTGGTCACCTTGAACCATGAGAGTACTAGGAGGATGGGGTGACAATCCTCATTCTGCCCCGTCACTGGTGCTCCCAGTTCTTTCAAAAGTTTGACGAGACGAACTCTAGTCGCTTCGTGGTTGAGTGTGGATCTGTCCGGCGTCCCAATTAGTAGACTCTCTATGACAGTTCGCCCTGCAAACTACTGCGACCCCTCCATTCAGTACAAAGCAACAGCGCACAAGCAGCAACCAAGAGTGGAAGTTTACCAGGGCCGTTACATCAGCGCCACGAGCAAGCAGCATCTCCATCAACTGCTCTTGGCCTCCTCGCAGAGAGACGCACGCTTGGTGTAGAGCCGTTAGGCCCACTGAATTGCTTGCATTGACATCCGCCCCTCGCTCTAGCAGAAACTCCAGCGCAGACATCCGCTCTTTCTATAACAGGATTCACATCGCAAGTTAGGCACATGATTTAGTAAGAGTGGCTATATGACTGTACCAATATGGCAATGCACAGAGGAACTGGGGAAGTCAATGTGGGATCACCGTTCACCGATACTCCGCGATCAAGGATTGCTGCGAGCACGTCAAGGTCGCTGTGGACAGATATCGCCAACTGCAGAATGTTGAGCTGAGAGTGCTTTGACACCATCGTGCGTAGCTCGTCGTCGCTGATAAGTGGAAGAAGGTAGAAGAAAATATCTTTGTAACCTCGGTTGCACGCCTCCATCAATGCTAAGACCCATCCACTCATGTTAAGCATGACGTCCTCATAGCGAACGGCATTTATGCTTACCGGTGTGGTAATTGCAGTTGTGGGCTCGCAGCAGGCCTTCTCGCTCTAATTCGGGACATCGATTGAGGATGTGCTGCACCATCTTCAACTTCCCTGCTGCAACTGAACAAGGAAAGATGAGCTGAAGAGGGTCCGCGTGAAGTATGTGGTAATCAAGACGTACCCGCATTAAGGAAAAAATGTTTCATACTGAGCCTGTACCTCTTCAAAGTATCTTCCCATTGCGCCCATTCAATGTCAGGATGTTGCTCTTGCTTCAGTTTCTCCGCGGTCTGTTGTTGTTGTTGTTGCGGCTCGATGCCGTCGAACCTCTGGATCTTGTAACAGAATGCTCGAATTATTACATCGAATGCTTCGATCATGCCGTGCTTTGCTGCTTTCTTAAGTGCCTGTGGGATTACTCCCGCATGAGCAGCGACCATCACCACCATCCGCTCGTTCTCGCTATGTATGGCTCTGATTATCGGATGACCGCCATAGTATCCCAGAGTACTAAACGTACATAACGCCTTCTTAACTTCAGGACGCGTACTCAGCAGGTCGGCAAGTAGCGCATCATGGCCACACCCCACCACCCACAGCAGAAGCTCTTTTTCACCGCCATCTTGCAAGCGTCTTCATCCAGCCACATGCACATAGTGTTGAGTGAGTGCATCGATGGTGTGCCAGACCGGGGAGTCACAGACGCACTTTCGCAGGTTAATAGTGTTACTGCGGCACCTGAAGCGCCAGTCGGGACCATCTCCATACTTGAACTTGAAGAGACCAGTGTTCTTCTCTGCTGTCGGTCCGTTCTGTGACCTAAAGTGTCGCTCGAAAACCTGAACATAGGAGTTAAAATGGCACGGAAATGAAGAAACAGGGGTGGGCCACCTGTCGCCACAGGAAGGCCTGGTGCGGTGAGCGCGGCCCCAGGGTGGCGCGCCACCGGCGACACACCAACTCGGATCGGAAGAGGTCCTCCGGAGGTAGCAATACGAAGATACGGAGGACCACCTCAACCGGCACCATGACCGAGGAGGACGAGCTCCAACCATCCTTCTCGTTCTCCTCCGTTGTCTCTTCCTTCTTCTCCTCATCACCGTGGTTCAGGTAGGCGTCACCCGTAAAGAACTCTTCATGCTCATAGACGTCCTCATTGTCCTCGTTCCAATCGACTTGATCGTCGGCGATGGCGGCACTGACCTCGAACGACTCATCAAACAACGCGCACTCCTCTTCCATCCCGCTGCCTCCTCTCCTTCTTCGTTTCACGTCTTCCAAACGTCTTCTTCAGTGAAAGTGCTTCAAAATTTGGGCGACTCCCTACGCATTGAAATCAACGCACTTGCCCACTATTAGTGCCCGAAGTGCCAACTGTGATCCATGCAGCCCCATCAGCTCTGCACTGGGATATCCATTGACTATATTTGATAAGATATGAGCTCTATTAGATACCACGACTTATAAGTGCAGCTCAAGCAGCTCTGCATAAACAGAAATGATATATGGCACACATAAGTTCAGTGTGGAAATGAGGTGAGGGTCATGGTGGTCAGTATGTTTGGTGTGCAATATGAGCTGCTTCAGCGTTGGACCCATCCTATACATGCATGTGGATGGTGAAGGCGCAGTCAACTCACACCCATTAGGGTCACAGAATGTATTGATTGATCCTTGATGTTGCGATTAATACGCCGCCTTAATTTCACATTTAAAATGATTGCTATTTCTTTGATTTAGACGAGTTGCAAAGAAGTACTGAAAATGTGTATAAATATTATTGCTAAGTTAACAAATTAAATATATTTCGTGGCAGGCAGAGTAGAAAGGTGTCTGTGCTGTTTACACTCTCGTACAGGCACGCACGAGATCACACGTGGTGAGGAAGGAGGTGCCAGTACGAGGTAGAAGTGAAGCGTCTCGTCTCTCATCACTCTCTCGGCGTGGCGCACCTTGAGACCAGTTGTCGTTTGGTTGCTGGTAACTGATCAGATCTTGGTGGAGATGTACTGATTGTAGATCTCCATGTTCCGTCTCAGGATCTCTTCGCATGGACCCATCACTCGGTTGAAGCGGTCCCTGTCCATCTTCACGACCTACGAAGGCGGACCAAAGTAAGCCAAAACGTACATGACGCCAAGCGCCATGTTGAATGAGGATGCTGATCAGTACCTTTACATTGCCGGTTGCGGTGACGGTAGCTGCTCGGGGTCTGTCTGTGAGAAGGGCGATTTCTCCAAAGTACGAAGACGGGTACAAACGTGCGACTTCTACATCTCCCTGCTCAGTGTTTTGTGTGACCTTGACCTCGCCCTACAGTCGGGATTAGCGTGCGCACGGGTGATAATCAAGCTATAGTGGTAGTGTTCGTACATCTACAATGATAAAGAAGGAATCTCCCCTGTCGCCCTGACGGATGATAACCTCGCCATCATGGTAGATTTCGGGCTCCAGAGCGTCAGCAACGGTGAGCCTTTCCCAGTGATTCAGTGGCGCTGCAGTGAAGAAGAAGAAATAAGAAACTCAACCATAGATCAATTCTCTTCATAGCAAGATGCTTACCAAGGATTGGCACTTTCTCGAGGAAGCTCTCGTACATCTTCCTCTTCTTGATGGTAGCTCCCATCAGGATCTTCCTGTAGGTAACACGATCGATGGCCCAGAGCGTCACATCCGTGGCCGCCTGTGGACAGAGAGCTGGATTGAGTGTCGAAGTCATCCTCATTCACCAACCACACTTCGTTATCCACTTTTATTTTATTATTCAAAAGTAGTATTTAAATTTATTTACTGAAATGAATTAAAAATGAATTAAAAATGAAAGGAAAGACTGCGGAAGCGAGAGGTTCGTGCGTGGGTCACTGAGAGAACGTACCTTGACTGTGGCAGCGCGCTGCGTCCCGTAGATCAGAGCGAGCTCACCAAAGCTGCCACCCTCACGAACGACGCTTACGCGTTGGGGATGAGGGGCACCCTCCTTGGCGATCCAGATCTCGCATTCGCCCTCGTCCACGACGTAGAAGTTGTCACCCTCGTCGCCCTGCTTGATGATGATGTCGCCCGCGTGGAATCGCACCTCGACCATGGCATCGAAGACCTGGCGCCGCTCGTCCTCCTCGAGATGGGCGAAGAGGACGTTGGTCCTCAGGGCCTCTTCGAGGGCCTGCAGAGTCTCTGGACTCTTGGGGGTGTGCGGCACCCCGACCGCGCCATGGTGATCGACGTCTTCGAGGCCGCTCAGATCGACGGGCTCGGACGAGATGGCCATGCGGCGTCGCAGGGGCCGATTACCAATGAAGGCGGGATCTATGTCCACAGGGCCACCATCTTCTGCCGCGGAGGAGGAGACCTGCATGATGTCCTTGTTGCCCTTGCCCCCATCGTGCTCCATCTCCACTGACTCCTCCTCGTCGTGCGGGTGCGGCGGGATGGGGCTGCCATTGGCGTGTAGGGTGATGATGGGCGATCCCAGAGATGCGTAGGAGGCGGATGCCGCTGGGGATGAGGATGAAGTGGAAGAAGACGAGGAAGAGGAGAAGGACCCTCGTTGATCCCCACTGTGGTGACGCTGGAGGTAGTTGATCATGAAGGAGACGGCATCGTCTGGCTTGTGGAGGCACAGCTGCGACACGAGATTGGCCAGCAATCGATCGAGTCCCGTGGCCTTCAGGTACTGTTCCTCCCCTGGCGACACCTGCACCACGCTGCTACCTGCGTTGCCGTTGGTGTCCATCTCTCTCTCAATTGATATATACTTGGCCTTTCTATCTATCTAGATGAATGAATGAAGTCCTCACTCGCGGTTGTTGTGTAGATGTTGATGAGGGCCTGGTGTGTAGGGGTCCTTTCTCAAAATGGTTGCGCGGTGGTGTTCGCTATGGTGCGCGCTGTTGCGGATACGACAAGAAGAGACTTTCCCTCTTTCTTGAAGCGCTTCCGAGGAGGAAGACGTACGTCTGGCAACCGCCTCTAGCGGAGAAGAGGGTGAGGGAGGAAAGGTGTTGAGGACGAGGGAGACACGCCGGCACCGTAGGACGAGGATGGGGTGTGTTGTCGCTGTGGGCTTGGTGATTGTGGGCAGCTCTCACCTCGAGTGCAGCTCGCTGGGCAAGAAGAAGGGAATGTGAAGCATCTTGCAGTGTCCTAGTGACGAAGCACCTAAATCTCTACGAATTCTACGTAGCCACACAGGCCTGATCAGTGTCATGCGTGTGGCTGCCCATGTCTGGGTCCGAATAGCATCCGGCATGGATCGAACTCCCATTTTCCACAGCGAACATGGTTCCTCCTTCACTATGTGCTCAGTTCTAAGGGCACATCGCACTTGTAGCGATTTATTTTCTTGAAGCCAAAGCGGAGACAAAGATGATGTACCACGTTCGCTACGAGTGGTGAGAGGAAGAAGGTGCGTAGACAGCGGCCGAGATTTAAGAGGACAAGAAGACGTAAGAGCATGCGAAGACGATCTCGACGGAGACGGGGGTTGAGGCGACAGCGAGATAGCCCAAGGCCTGCTGGGCCTTGGGTGGAATCGAGCTTGCCGATGTTTGTTGCCTCGTTGGCGTCGTCGGTGAGAAGAGAGAAGACAATTGCCAGAACCGCCTCTGGTAGAGGTAGGCAGTGAAGAAGATGAGCATGCGGATGGCGCCGGGAAGCACCAAAGGGGAGAGATGGCGAAGGGTAGAGGCGGTGGTTGATGGATATAGTTGTACTGAACCTGCGATGGGTGAGGGCGTAACTGCTACGCTATTCCGCAGCCGTTCCATCCCGAACGCTTGGTGTCTCGGTCCTTCAGCCATTCCCACATCTCCCATCACACTTAACCTCACCTACCAATCCTGGTACGATCGCACAAGTGCGAAGTACAACCAGAAGCATCAGGTAAGGAGACAGCGTGCTGGGATTAGAGAGAGTGGCTGGGAATTCGAGGTCAAGCGGGGAGGAAGACAAGCCGCTTAGAAGGAATAGCGTAGCAGTTACGCGCGGCTAGGGTACTGAAGCATCGATGGGGTAGGCATGGAGACACCACACTCGGTGAGGAGGGGCGGAGGAGGAACGGGAGCGGCGAGTGCCGCTGCAACGGCGGCAGCAGCAGCGTACTGCAAGTCGAGTTCCTCCTGCTGGATCAGGCGCTGGATGTAGGACATGAAGTGACTGGCACCGTAGCGTTCCCTGAGGTAAGGCAGCTTCCAGTCGGTAGGCAGAATCTGCTTACGGCACAGATCACTGCCGCAGCCGCAAGTCCAGGGATGGTCTGGATGAGTTGGCGTTAGATCAAGCCAGGATGGCAGATGCCTTCGGGTTTGTACCGATGCTATCAGTGGTCGCGTAATCATACGTGAGCTCCTCCTCCGGCTCGATATCACGACGCGCGATCATCTTGGTGTCGCCGACGAACCAGGTGTTGGGATCGCAGCTGATTCAATGGAGAAATCGCAATCAGAAACAATTCAGGATGGCAAAGGAATGGAAAGGTTACCTGTGATTCATGACGAAGGCTGCGTCGGCCTCGAAATCCTCCCTGGAACGCGGGCCGTAGTGGGTCTTGGGGCCGACCTGGATAAAAGAATTCAGAGGGGGGATAGTTTAGGGAAAAAGCGACCAAAAGGCCCTAACCTCTCAGTTTTTGGCTTGGGTCAAGTCAAAAAGCAAGAGATTATTGTCTTTTGCGTCGGTGGGGTAGTGGAGGTTAACAACGCGTGAAGCACGCGAGGCCCGGGCTGGGCTACATACCTGATAAGCGTAGTTGAGGAAAAAGTCCTGCTGCTCGGGGCTCCACCTGCATTTGGCAGCGGGAAAGTGGTGAGAAAACCATGTTCAGCCATCCCCGTTCCCATTTTCATGTATTGGCGTGCGTACGTGTTGAGCTCTTCCTCGTGCACAACGAAGCGGTCGCCCTTGGGGAAGGCAACTTCCCAATCGGTGATGTTAGTGTACCTACATTATATCCAAGAGGTGTATGCATTAGTACTCGGTCCCAGAAGAGCATTCACTCCCAAAACACTTCGGAATTGTTGGCTGAGAAGTCGTCGTGTTTTCCATGAAAACATAAAGAATGAAACACGAAGCATGAAGACCAAAAAAAAAAGAACGAAACTCGGAGAAAAGCGAAGTGGGTGCGGGCGTACGAACCTGACGTCGTCCCATATGAGTTCGCCGGCGTAAATCTTCTCCTTCGCGAAGAGACCGCCGCCCTGGATGGGCGATATCCTTAACTCCACCTTGGGATTGAGTGACCAGTACCTATGTGCATGTCGACCACGCCAACGTTAGAGTGGGTGCGAGTTCGATTAAATTGATCTTTAAAGATTTTTCGTTGCGGCACGTACTTGTTGAAGTGAGCCTCTTCGGGCTTGGGCACCCACTCGCTGGGGCAGTTGGCGGGGACGGCGCTGGTCGATATACTTTCGCTCATCTTCTTCTGTGTGTGTGTGGATGTGGTCTGGGAGGAGGAGTCTAATTCTCTCGATTGATTTGGCTGCAGTGAAAGCGGAGGAAAGGCCAGAGAGGTGTGCTTGTTTTTTGTTTTTGGGTGTCCGTCTACTGTTTACAGGGACCCTTCGTAGTTCTCCCTCGTTGGTGTGTACAGGTTCGAGAGAGAAGAGGGAGGGTGTAGGAGAGCGAGCTTTGTACAAGGAAGAAGTGGGATGCGCGACTGAGGTGCGCTCGCGAGTATGACTGAGGTCCGCGGGAGGGGAAGTTTCTTGAGTTCCTTCTCACGAGGCGATGCGTCAAGTGGTCAACGTGGCAGGCAGTGGGAGCCTGGCGAGGGACGAAAGGTACAGATAGAGCCGCTGGTGCTGGTGTGTGTAGCGATTTAGGAGGCGATACAGAAAGGCTGGGCTAGCCCTACCAACAAGAAGTGGGAAACTGCGGCAACGCGCTGTTGGCGCCGAGGAACAGGCCAATCACGAAAAAGAAAGAAAACCAAGAATGAAAACGAATTTGGGCCCAATAACGGGATTGGTGGAGGTGCGTCCAATCTCACGACATCCGCAAGAAATAGAGAGGGAAGAAGGGGGGTCACGTGTTGCGCGATCTGCACCTCACACATCAAACACAGAAAAATCATCCGCGGCAAGGACGACCGTGTGTGGACACTCCTTCTGGGCCTCCTGCACAAGATCGCTCACTCCTAGCTCGCCTTCGCTGCTGGCAGTGGTGTAGCGCATGCTGAAGTGCGTAAGGATGAGCTTCTTGGCCTCAATAGTGTGCGCGAATCTGCCCGCCATGCTGCTCGTGGAATGGCCACCCTCTACGGCCTTTTGTTCCAGCGTACTGTCGTACGTAGCCTGCACCAGGTAAGGTCAACAAAGATCGATTGTGGATGGAAATAGAGTAAATTACCTCATGCACAATTGCATCACAGCCACGGGCAGCCTCAATGAGAGACGAAGCATCGCTGGTGTCTCCAAGCAGGACGACTTTCTTCCCCTTCCGTGGTGGACTCATGACGTCTGCAGCCTGTGCGTGCATCGATAGTGAGACATTAACCGACTAATAGAGGCCTCTCTTAGACTTACCCTGATGACACTGCCATCGGCCAGAGTCAAGTCCTTCCCGGCTTTCAGAACGCCCATGTCCTTTCCCTTAGCCCCTATGAAATACGAGTCAACTCATAGCAATACATCATGAATGAAAATCAGTTATGTCTACCCAACGCTGCTGCCTTCTTCGCATCAAGTTGTCCTGGCTTCTCGGGCTCTTCAATCACGAATCCAAAACAGGGAACTTTGTGTACAATCGGATAGGCCACAAGCCTATGGCCGTCAAACACTCCTAGATCTGTAACTTGACCTTCTTCGAGTTCGATGATCTGATGTGTGTAAGCAGGTTCCTCCCAGCTTGGATAACGACACGAGCACATACCTCAAGCTTATAAGTGATGTAAGTTGCGCTGAGGTCGAGGGACGTGCGTATCAGACGCTCAAGTCCTTTGGGGCCAATGCATCGCACAGGCTCCTTCCTGTCCCCAGCCACGAGCGACATTGACGCTAAAAGACTACATGTTGAATGTAGGTCCATGAATTTGGTCCATCACTTTCTCAGCTATGACGTCCCGTACCCAGGCAAGCCAAAGGAATGGTCGCCATGGAGATGTGTGATGAGGATGTTGTCTATGCGGCCCACCTTGACGTCGTTGCACTTGACGATTTGGTGCTGCGTTCCTGTATGTGGCAATGGGATGTGAATAGAGGAAGCCTCAGGTCATGGAGGTGGCATCATCCGCACCTTCACCACAATCGAGCAGCCACACTCGCCCGTTCAGGAACACCACGCCATGGCTGGTTACCTGGTGGCCACAGTTAAATAAGAATTCGGAACCGAGAGTTACAATATCTTACTATTAAAGTGAATTATTTAATATTATAATAAGATATTGAGAAAATAAATAGAAAAATAACGGGATACGTACACTCCGGTGCTTGGTTGGCGTGGCAGCTGGGGAAAAGAGGCCAGAGGCGTAGAGGCGAGTTGTCAGCAGAGCGGCGGGTGGCAGGCATGGACGAGAGCGTGCGTACCTGAAGTTCCCAAGAATACCACCGACTTCATCCCTTACTTTACAACAGAGAAGTGACAAGCGTTGCTTTACACTGGTGGTCTCCAAGTTGCAGCTCGTGTTTTGTTGCGGCGTTCACGGAATACCTTACAATTCCGAGCTTTTTCTGGGCTTGGTAGGCAAGTTACCCGTTCGATTCCGTGGGCTCTCCAGGGCAAGTAGAGACCGGTCAGCTGATGTCGGACTCGTCGTCCACTGCTATCCGAACGCGTTGGTGATTCGTTGGCCATACGTCCCCAAGTGCTCTACGAGTTTGCAGCGGATGTGCATGGTGTCGTAAAATAAAAGGGCCAGTCTTGGCGTCCTTTCATCAACGCAAGAACATATTTTGTTTGCACTCACCACAAACACAGCGCACACAGTCACTCCATCGCTACAATCATGGCTACCACCGCACAGCAGCAAGGAACTGGAGTTGAGCGTAGGAAGCTGGCTGAGAAGCCCAGTCTCGCCACCGACCAACAGCAGCAGAAGCTGACCCATGGACGCACGCTTTTGGAGTTCGAGATTGGCCCGGCCACCGACAGCACCAGTACTGTTCCCGTTGGCTTGTAGGTGCGCTTGAGTGTGGAAGCTGACCTCCGTCGCTTGTGCATTCTTTGGTCAGACCTCGACGAGCTGGACAGGTGGGTGCGTGGCATCAAGAGCTCCGGCATCGATGAGTGGACGCTTTGTACGTAGCCATTGAACCTCATGCAATTCTATGAGCAGCTTTCTCACGTTTTCGTATCTCCCTTGCTTGTTCTCAGCCTCTAGGAACGACGTCGGCTTCGGCATCAACAGGTTGAGGATAGGGTGCATCATCAAGGACGACCAAGTCGACTGGGAAGATGTCAGAGAGCTTATTCTGGCGAACAGAAACCTCGTACAGAGCGTAGACCTCTACGGATTGCACAAGGCCAAGATGGTCAACGAGTAGAATCGCGCCCATCCTCTAGCGGCTCTGACGGCCGCCAAGAACCCAAATAAAGTCCACCATCGCGACTCACAAATATTTGTCGTTTTCCATAAAATTTCAACCATTTCGTTACCGTTGGCCGGCAGCGTGCCTCACATACCGGAAGTTTTGATTTACGTTCCCGTGCCGTGGTTGTGTGAAGAAATCAATCCAATTGAAGACTGCTAGACAAGAAAGAAGACTAAGGACAGTAGCATAGGCCAACCACGAATGGAGGCACGTTCATTTCACAAATTCATCACGAGATTTTCTCTTCCCGCCATAACTCATGGGCACACTTGTCTAAATCAATCTTTCTTGGTTGTCCGCAACGGTGTCTTCTCTACACTGTCCTAAAACCAACAGGCAGAGAGCACGGACGATGTCGTGCCCGTACAGCGCAGGCGTGCACGCAGCAACACCACCTCGCTCATGTACGTAAAGCAAGTGTGTTGCTCTGTGGCCTTCACCTCCGTACCCTAAGGCTGAAGGTTGTCTCACATTGGGTTCTCGTACTTGTGTGTGACCTGTGAAGGGAGGAGAGGATGGGTCTGAGCGTCAACAAGACGCTCGAATTCAAGAAGGGCCTGGAGGAAGCCTGGGAGAGCGTGGCCGAAAAGAACGGAAACAGCAATCTCTCCTGCGAGGAGATCAGGGAAGTGCTTGCAACCTTTGGGTACGTCAGGCATTATTGACGTGTTACACGTGAGGTTAACCTAACTGAGTGACTTTCCGTTTGATATCAAGGTGGGCTGATCAAATCGGAGAAGAAGCCTTGCCATTGTTAGTGCAGCATCTTGATACGGACAATGATGATCGAATATCGTTTAGCGAATTCATGGTAACTCGAGGATAGTCAATCTATGGATGTCCAGTGACTGACTCTCAACCGTTGTTATTGGCCAGGACGGAATGAAAGGATGGCTGTCTTCTAAAGAAGGTGAAGGGGACGAAGAACCGGGAGAAGGAACCGGCGAAGAGGACAACGACACTGCCCAAGAAGGCTCCATCGACGCCGGTGATGAGGACAAAGGGATGTTCGAACAGTTTGAACATATCTTTGCCCAATTCGACAAAGATGGCGATGGGCGTTTGGAACAGGGAGAACTCGAGGAGTTGATCGACTTTCTCAAGGCAAGCAAACACACGGAAGCTGACTCGGAAAAAGAGGACTCAGAGTATGTTAGCAACCCTCCTTTGCCTTCATTAAAGGAGGCTCACTCATTGTCGCCGTTCAGCCAAACGAAGCAAGAGCTTGTCAAGGTTCTGAGCGGCCAGCTTCAACAGGTGGCCGGCCACTCACAGGATGGCTCCATCTCATACGATGACTTCCTCAACGTTTTACGAAACCTAACCATCGTACGCATATTTGTGAACTCAACGACCCTAAGGATACTCTCTGCATTTCAGTGGCTAAGTTGGTTTTTCTCTACAGGCCTTACAGGAATTCCCTTTGAACTTGCACTCGCCCGCTGAACCTGCTTCCACTGATAAACCCGCCGAACAGGTTTGTTTCGTGCTTCCTTGCTTCCTTGTTGAATTTGTCTGATCCAATCTGCTTGCAGGTTGCGTCTGACACCACCCAAGATGACGGCGAACTGCTCCGTCTGCGATTTGACAATGCGGCCCTCATCGCCGTAAGCATTCTTGCATCTAGTTGAGTTGAATCGTGAATAGCTCACATATTGATGATTCGCGTGCAGCGCCAAGAACAGATGGAGAGGTCATTTAAACAAATCGAAACTCTAAACGGGAAACTTTCGAAGGAGATAAAAGAAAGGAGCGAAGAACTCGATGTAGCATTCAAGAAGATAAAGGCCTTGCAGCTCCACAAAGACAAGGCAAAGGAGCTCTCAGATCAACTTGAGGCACAGAAAGAAGAGCTCACTCGCCTTAGAAAGATGGAGACAGAGCTTACCAAGCAGAATGCCAGGCTCAAAGCAGAGCGTGATGAACTTGCTGGTAGCACCTTTTACGCCTTGATTAATTCGAATCAAACTGATCTGTCTTGTCTTTTGAATGCGCAGCCAAACACGAAACACATCTTGACCACCAACGCTCGACGAAGCAGGAGTTAGAGGATGCACTTAGCATTCAAAAGGAAAACTTGAATGAACTGCAGCGGAACTTACAGGAAAAAGAAGAAATTGTACGCAGTTTCTGCTTTCTTCAGCGCTGTAACGAGCTCATCGTTGTCTTTCCCCACAGCTTGCCAGTTTACAGGATCAGAACGAGCAGCTCTCGCGTGAACTTGAGCAGATTAGCAAAGAGTCCAAAGAAACGAGCGAAAGTAAGAGCGAGCTGGAGATTCAGTTATCACAGCATCAGCTACAATTATCTACCGCTCACTCTGAAGTAAGACTGCACCTTCGTAAGCCTTAAGCTTGACTCTATCTAACGGACCTTCCGTCGGCCAGTTGAACACACTTCGTGAGAGAGTTAAAACCCTTGAAGCTGAGCGAAAGCAGATGGCAGGTGCGGTTGCGGCTGCCCGCCCTCCATCACTTCAGGCCGAACTCGAAGCGCTCCGATCAAACGAACAAGCGAGGGAAGAGCAGGAGCGAAACAAAAGAGAAGCTGCCGAAAAAGAACGAGCTGCACGGGAAAGTGAATTGCTAGAACAGCTGGAGAGTGCTAAGCGCCAAGAGGCGGCCGCACTTAAGGCCTTAGAGACGCAGATGCGTCGGGAACAGGAAGAAATGGAAGAGAAGATCAAGAGCAGCGAGAAGGCATGGAACAAAGAAAAGGAAGCATGGCAAATAACGCTGGATGAGAAGGAGGCTGCCATGCAAAAGCTGAGTGAGGATTTGAAGAAGGCCGAACAGGAGCGTATCGAGCGAGAGATGAAGTGGATGCTCGATCAACGAGAGATGGAGGCCAAAGTCAAGGAGCTTGAACAGGGCCATGGCGAGGACGCTCTCGAACTGAAAGCACTACGCGATAAGATGGGTCTAGCGCAACAGGAAAGGAAGAAATTGCGACTTCGTAACAAGGAGCTGGAGATGGAGCTCAACCGAGTTGCGCAAGAGCTGCGCCGAGTTGAGGATGAACAACGCTTGCGGCCTCCACGCGCACGTCAACAGAATGCGCCACCGAACACTGACGGAGATCAGGTCACCAGCTTTCTGTCGTCACTTTGGGCCTGCTGTCTTCCTGTTACACGTAGGCCAGTCTTCACCGATGTCCCTGCTGTGGGCCCTCCTGGTCTCGGCGTGCCCGAGACTGATCCAAATACCTCTCTCGAGATGCGAACACTTCGATCGAGTAAGCGACGTGCCATCTCGCCTATATCACCGACTGAGCCTCTTATCCGGAGCGATGAGGAAGACGAAGAAGAAGACGAACTCGAGGCTGTTCGAGGTGCAGGTGTGGGGCTCGGACGCATGCGGCCAGCGTCTCCCAGACAGGTGGAAGATAGCAGTAGCAGCAGTAGCACCAGCACCAGCGAGGTGGTAACGCCTGACAGTTCAGAAACCGAGAAGGAGCCTGCGGAAGAACGAGGGCGTGTGCTGGTGTGATTCGCCTGTGGAAATGACTAAAGTTTTCATGTTTTCGGAAATGTAATTTGCTTTGGGCGAACTGTGCATTTTTAATTTGGATTTCGAGGACGAAGAGGACACATGACCACCAAGGCACTCCTGGAGGTCTTTCGCAGCGTGATCGGGGCTTCAAGCAGCTGGCACGCACGTTCCCTTGTACCTCGCGATGCGGACATACTGCGCCACCCTGCACTCATCAAGGCCCTGCGCCAGTATCGGGCAGACTGCGTTGTGGGGAGCGAGCCAGCAGCCTCTTCGAACGCTGCTGTCGGACAGGTCGCCAGTGCCGTGGACGATACGTCAAGTCCGTGGGCGATCCTATTCGATTGGTTGTTCGTCGGCCAGGGCGAAGTTCCTAGTGACAGTCTTGCGTTCCTGCTTCACCGCACCGAGTCTTCCGACCCTCATCGCACGGACACAGTCCAACATGCGGATGAGGGAGAAGGATGTCCGATCGAAACGATATGGATGACGCTGGCCAGCGCTCTGCTGGCCGAGGAGAACAGAGGGCAGCTGACCGAAGAGCTCGGATATATAGCTGAGGTGGACGATGAGGCCAAGCGTATGGCTACGGCCATCTGGATGCGATTGTGGATGGTCTTGAACAGTGAGGGAAGGAATGAAGTACGGGATGTGGTGGCCGGCCTTCTACTCCAGGCGATTGGTGTAGTACTCCGAGCACTGTGCAATTGGCGATTAGTTGAAGTGCTGGAACTAGATGAGCCTACTCGCGCTTCTGGCTTTGTGTTACAAGTGCTGCATCATCAGAACACAAACATAGTTACAGGTAAGACCGTCAATCAACAGTCAAGGAATACTGTACACTCATCTTCATACACAGCTGGGATCGACGTGATGCAAGCTGCGATGAGTGTGGCGAAACGGCGGTACTGGCAAACACTTCCTCTCAGGGTACGCAGGTGAGACCATGGCTTGTTGATTTGCACATGACAATATCATCAAGTGTACGTAGGTAACAGAATGCTTGGTTAGTCTGTTGCTGCACGAAGAGCAGCACGTACGCAAGGCGGCTGTCAACTATGTTATGACGGATCGAAACTACTTCAGAGAGTGTGCAGACACATTGCAGGTGCAGCCTTCTATGTCTGTGCATCTCTGGTTCGCTGCAAAAGCATGACAGCAATGTGCAGACAAACCTGATCACGCTATGCAAGACAGAAGAGGACAGTTCATTACGTGCTTTGGCCTGGCGAGCTCTGGGTCACGTGTGCTTTGATTCAATACTGGAATTAGGTCCGCTGAAAGCACCATTTCAACTTGGTTTAAACGTGCGTTGCCTAATGGCTGTCCCAACGTATTGCCACTCACCTTTAGTCTCACCTATAGGATCCCAATGAAGGAGTCGCAACAGCAGCTACTGAGCTCCTCGTGCGGAGAATAGACTGTGGTGAGTACAGTAGAGCCGATGACCTCTGCGGTATACCAATCGGCGAGTAGGACACTTCCGATCTCCAATCACAAAAACATGAACTGATTCGCTTATTGCTCGATCTCCTGTCAGTCTTGCCGATTACCTTCTCCAGAATTGCTCTCGGGTGAATTACACCATCCCTAGCCTGCTTGATCTGTGCATCGCTTTTGTTGCTGCTTGTAACATCAGCGAAGGAGCTTTGGATTGTGTACCAATGAACATCAAGCGCCGCATAGAACAAAAAGCCAATGGAGATGAAGGTAATTATAGATGCGAGAGGAGTTTATCTGATTGGGTTCGGACTGACCTGACTGGCCTTCATCAGAGTCTTCGTTACGGTTAAGTTCATTGGAGGCCATTAGTAAACTTAGTGGGCATGATGTAGTTGCTCAACGCTTGGCATCCTTCATTCGCTTTGCAACAAGTGATAACGTTCCCACTCACCAGAAAGAAAGGTAAGGGTCATCTGTTCGTGGAATGATCATGCATTAAGCCTTCTCTAGTGCTCTCGCAAATGCAGTGTCCATATGGCACGCAATGATGAAGAAATCAAGAACCAGTCGTAATCTCATCGAATCACTTCAACATGAGATACTTTCTTGCTTGAAGTTTCCGTTGGTAAGATTGCGCATTACGCTTCTTTTTGCGATCGGCACCTAATACCGAAAGCAGGCAAATGTGCGCTTGAATGCGTGCAAGGCTCTCACCGAATACGCCAACTCATCAGGAAGCAGCGTATCTGATGAAGTGCTGGGGACTTTGGTCGAACTTATGGGCGATACCAACACCTCCATCCGTGAGCAGGCCGGCGATCTGGTGAGCTCATGTTATGGCCGAATAAGCGTTGTCTGATGATGACCCTTAGTTTCGGCAATGAATTTCCGAAAAAACAAAACAGTTTCGTTTTACATGGGCGAAGCAGAAGAGGGGAGCACAGGACCTAACAGAGGAAAGGGGAGGTCTGCTGCTACGAGAAGACCAAAGACGCCAGCAAGTACCGCGGCATGCAGCTATGTAGTGGCTCTCCCTGTCCTCGTGGTAGCTGCTGCGATTTTGTGGAATCTCTACATTCGAGACGCTAAGGATAATCATCATCATGAGACGTTGCCCGTGGGCTTCATCGATCCAACTAACGATGAGGAGCCACCTCGTTTGGTACTACGGCCCAACCTCACCGTGCAGGCCATGGATTTCGACGCCCGATTTGCTCGACTGTGGGCCAGCAAGCAGTCCTTCATGAAGTACACCTTTGACGCCCACACGGTGACCACCAGGCTCGTGAAGGCCGCTCTTGCCGCTCACGGTTCGGCTGGTGGTGAGGATGGTGATGCTGACGTACCCACGATCGACTTTGCCGTTCAGAAAGTGGAGGGCAGGAAGAGCCGGTACGCACGCTCATGTGCAAGCAACAACAGCAGCGGACAGAGCTAGGTTGCCTCTTCGCTGACTCTCGCTATCACTATCGGTTCAGGCCTATCAATCCGGCGGCCGAGTTGCATGAGGTGGTGCAGCCGTTCACCACCGATCCGGCGGCGTTCAACTTTAACAAGAAAGACGTCAGTGAAGTGCTGTTCACAATCGATGTGCAGCATGAGGATAGGGATGAAGCAGGAGTGCGGCACTCACCGAGAAAGGGATGGATGAGCGAGCTGGCCGCGGTGTTCATCAATAGCCACCCATTTTCGTATGGATGCGTTGTTGTGATTGTGCGTCCCGATCGTAACTTGCCACAGGTACGAAACCATGTTACATCACATCACTTTAGAACTTCACTGACGCCATGCTTTCTAAGGTATTAACAAAAGAGGCTGTAGAAGTAGGTCTGCTTCTTGCCGCACAAAGTACTGAAGGTCTTCGTATTGGCTATAACTCACTGGCTGGTACACTCTAGCAAAGAAAGGCAAGAGAGAGTGGCGGGTTAATCTGTGTTGCATTGCAGGAGGGGCTTCTGTTAACCATCTTCACTTCCAAGGATGGTACTTCAACGCAACTCCTAATGGACGACTTCCGGTTGAAAGTGCACCCTACTCTGTGCTACATTCCGGAAATGGCCTCACCATTTCGTCCTCTGAAGGTAGGTGCTCTGCTTCCCCTGATCGCCCCAAGCTAAGCAAAACCATCAGGCTATCCGATTCGAACGATCTTATTTTCCATCGAAGATGGCGTACATATAGACGTCCTCTCTTCAGCTATCTTCTCGTGTGTTGATGACCTCCTGAGGCACAATGTACCTCACAATTTGGTCTTCTCCAACAGCGGACGAGAGTACGATCGCTTAACTATTGACCGCTAATGAAAAAGCTAACAACTGGCAATAAATTTAGAGTGTACCTCATACCTAGACAGTTCGCGAAGCCTAACCAGTGGGAGCAGCGAGCTGGGTTCCCCGAAGTTGCTGGCCAGATTGTTACGGTAGGCTCTGATCTCCTTCCTTATTGTATGTGTGGCTGAGATCTTGATCTACTCGTCCTAACCAGGTTTCCGAGGAGGCCTTTGCTGGTCTGCACAGTCAAAAGGACGTGCTGGAGTTTCTGGGTGGTCTTTCCTTAACTCAAGAGGAGTTCGCAGGATTGCTGGTGCGTTGTGTTCTTCGATAACCAAGGCCAAGAGAAAATCGTGTTGCGCCTTTCGTTTCGCTACAAGCAAAAATTTCGGAGAACAGCCGTTTCCCGCCTTTTTTGTGCAGAAATAAGGTGGCATCATGATGGCGGAACCAATAGCGGCAGTGGGCGGGAAATGAGGTGAAGAAGGTCCTTCTTGCGCAGGTTCCCTTCTTTTTTTCTTCGTACGTTCCTCCTCACAAGGACACCCCACACCCCATACCTCTCTTCTCCTCTCCCGCTATTCTCGCGTTTTCCCTTCCCCTACCTCGCTCGCAATCATGAGAGAGATCATTTCCGTTCACATTGGTCAGGCTGGTGTGCAGGTCGGTAACTCCTGCTGGGAGGTACGCGTAGCCCCATTTGCGCGCATGTAGAATCATGCTGCCGAATCTCTACCCCATTCCGCACAATCAGACTATGGAGGCACCAAAATCGAACTAATTTGTTTCAATCTACAGCTCTACTGCCTCGAGCACGGTCTCAACCCCGACGGTACCCTTCAGCAGGGCAGGTCTGCTTCGCCCCTCGCCTTCAGCACCTTCTTCAGCGAGTCTGGCAGTGGCAAGTATGTGCCCAGGGCTGTGTACTTCGATCTTGAGCCCTCGGTACGCTGCTACTCGTATTCGGACATTTGTGCCGAGACCCGATTTTTTGCATTTGCTAATTACACATCGCATTCCACTTGGGATAGGTCATCGACGCCGTCAAGCAGGGCCCTCAGGGCAAGCTCTTCCACCCGGAGAGCCTCATGGCTGGCAAGGAGGATGCTGCCAACAACTACGCTCGCGGTCACTACACCATCGGCAAGGAGTACGTCGAGACCGTAGTCGACAAGATCCGCAAGCTCACTGAGGACTGCGACGGCCTTCAGGGCTTCCTCGTTTTCCACTCGGTCGGCGGTGGTACTGGCTCGGGCTTCGGCTCGCTGCTTCTCGAGCGTCTGTCTGTCGATTACGGCAAGAAGAGCAAACTCGATTTCTGCGTCTTCCCTTCGCCTCAGATCTCTACCAGCGTTGTGGAGCCCTACAACTCCGTCCTTAGCACCCACGCTCTGCTGGAGCACACTGATGTGGCGTTCATGCTCGACAATGAGGCCATCTACGACATCTGCCGCGACAAGCTCCGCCTCGAGCGTCCCACCTACCAGAACCTGAACAGACTCATCGCTCAGGTCATCTCGTCGCTCACTGCTTCGCTGCGTTTCGATGGCGCCCTCAACGTCGACATCAACGAGTTCCAGGTCAACCTTGTGCCCTACCCGCGCATCCACTTCCTGCTGTGCTCGTATGCCCCTATTGTCAGCCCCGAGCGCGTCCACCACGAGAAGCTCTCCGTGCCTGAGCTTACTTCGGCTGTCTTTGAGCAAAGCACCATGCTCGCCAAGTGCGACCCCAGGCACGGCAAGTATATGGCCGTGTGCATGATGTACCGCGGTGATGTCGTCCCCAAGGACGTCTCGGCCTCAATTGCCAAGGTCAAGACCAACAAGACCATCCAGGTATGCTTCTTTCCTTTCCTTGCTCTCTTCCTGTCTCGCCGTACTGATTCACCCATCGCAGTTCGTCGATTGGTGCCCCACTGGATTCAAGTGCGGTATCAACAACGAGGCCCCCACCGCTGTTCCTGGCGGAGACATGGCCAAGGTCAACAGGGCGTGCTGCATGCTTTCCAACACCACTGCCATCGCTGAGGTCTTCTCTCGCATCGATCACAAGTTCGACCTCATGTATGCCAAGCGCGCCTTCGTCCACTGGTATGTCGGTGAAGGTATGGAGGAAGGTGAGTTCTCTGAGGCCAGGGAGGACCTCGCGGCTCTCGAGAAGGATTATGAAGAGGTTGGCCTCGACTCCGTCGATGAGGCCTCCGTCGATGGTGACGGTGGTGTCTCTGTTGACGGATCAGAGATTTAAGTTGGCCTTCCAGTGTATGGCTGGCCTTTGGTACAAAATACAAGAAGTTCCCCCCAGCTCTTGCCAAGTTCTTCAGCTTCAGCTTTCTGACAGGGACACCTGCACCAAGGACCTTCGCCAGTGCTCGTCCCATCATGTTGTCGGTAGGGAGCCTATCGATCTGCGATTTAGCCGCAAAAAAGAAAAACTTTATTGACCGTCCCCGAGTTCGGGAGCTTCCTGGTCCGCTGATTCATCGATGGGCGGCTGACTGTCGGTAGAGTTACCTCCACTCAGCGGGTAGACACCCTCCTCTTGCTGGCCCGAGGGCTCAAGCCGAAAGTCAGGCGGCATCGAAGAAGCGCTGTAGGCGTAGGAGTGCGGAGGAGGGCTGAACGAACGCGACACGGCCACCATCGGCGGCGAGTGGCTTCGCTGCGAGGGCCAAAGCGAAAACGTGGGCAGCGAGCTGTGAAGCGTCTGTGGCTCCGGGTCGAGAGGGAGAACCGAAAGATGCGGAAGAGTGTAAGATGACGAAGAAGATAAGGAGGGCGGGTAGGTGGCTGGACGCGGGGGTCTGAACCTCTCGGACGCTGGCTGTGGCTCGTTCACTGCCCTCTCGATCACACTGATACGACATGCACATGATAAGGAACCCTGGGAACATCAGAGTTGGCCAAAGGCGTTCTTACCCCAGTTCCGCATCGACCCAGAAGAAGTGCCTGCGTAAGGGATGCATTATCTGCATCAGGGTGTGGACATGGTCGCGGAGATGAGGCTGGATCAGCAAACTGACCAGCTCTCGAGAAAACATGCGAGAGGCTGCCAGTTCGGAAATGGCGATGGCAACCAGAGCCGCTTCGGTACGTGCAAAATGTTGAATCAGATCTGAACGGAGAAACTGCTTAGATTTACAATACTCGTGATGCTGCTTCAGGGGACATGTACTGGTAAGGTTCTGAATCGCTGCTTCCTGATTGTTGAGGTGGACATGAATGATGGTTCGGAGAACCAGCACATAGGCCGTGTGAACTGCTCCTAGACGAGGTGGTGGCTGCCCACTGCAATACAGAGATGGGAAGAAAGATGAGCTTCAATAAGAACTCGAACAGCTTCAGGCAGTTGGTACCCGAAGATCTGGTGAAAGCTCTCCTCCAACCTGCCGACCTCGTGAAGCTCGCGCATCAAGCCCTGACAGAGTGCTTCCATGTGGATAGCGTGCCCTGTGGAGATAGTCTGAGAATTGCATACCAGGTAAGCTTTGAGCTGATGTTACCTTGGCGAGAAGCTTCCACAAGAGATGCAATGTTCTTGTGCCGCTCAAGCAGGTGGTATGTATGGATCTCATTGTACTGCTGCAGTGCGGGAGGCACACTGACCGAAATCGAGGTTAGGCATCATGCTCCATCCACCTATCCAAGAGTGTACACGTACTTCTGTTGGTTCCAGCTATTTCTGAACCGGGAGGTGCGCATTGCAAGCTGAATGTCGATGTCATACGTGGGAGCTTGATTCCTGAGAGCGAGCCTCTTCAGCGCGCCCATGTATATCGTGTCGTGCACAGCCTGCGACCAGCGACAACGTCAGTACATTGCTTGACACATGTATCTCACCGATGCAACGCACCCCGAGAACTTGGCATATGTTCTTGCAAACAGCCAGGTAGTATATCTCCTTGTCGTACCCCTCTTGAGCACTTCCGCAGAAAAAGACTGCTGCCCAAGCCTACGTGCGGCGAGTGAGTGGAAGAATGGGCGAAAGGAGCGGGGACAGTCCGCACCATATGTTTGAGCATGCAGGCCACATCGTAGTCAGAGGAGTCAAACACATGAGAGAGATGCTCTCTCGCTTTGAAGAAGAACTCCCGTGCATGCGTGACATCGCCGAGCATTAGGTAACCTATCCAGAGGACACGACAGGGGGGAAAGTCAGGGAATTGGTCACTGACTCAATGTAAGCTCAGGCGCGATGTACCCATGCTCACCACAAAGTGAGCTCCCACCGAAAGAGCGCTTCTTTCGACGGCTCCTTCATCCGTGTTAAAGATACGCGACAGCGAAGAATACTCCAACACCGCCGGATTGATCGGCCTGCACGCAGTATGACAGAGAGGACAGAGAAGCCATGAGCTCAATATTCCGCACGGGTCGTAACGATCTTGTTTGCAGAACACACCAGAGAGCCCACAGCTCGGTTCGATAGAGCTCAACGAATCGATGAAGAGTGTCCGACGAGTTCAACTGTGCGTGCCGTCTCCACTGGATGGCCTCTGCCGTGCCAGCGCTGGTATTGGTCTGCTCTCGTCTGGGTGGATCAGATTCTGGGTATGAAACGACCATATCTTCGTCGTCAATCATCGTCCTCACGTTGTCGCTGCTCCTGGCGCTCTTGACTCTCGATCGGAAGGGGTGACTATCACTCTCTTCCTTCGTGCGCTTTCCACCAGTGAAAGGCGTCGGCGATGGGCTCGGGGACGAAGTCAGGGTCATCTTCTTAATACGGTACTGCAGTGAGCGGGGTCCGCTCGTCGGTGGGGTGCCGACAGAAATGGGCGATCCGACCTCAGGCGAGGGTGAAATCGACCCGCTCCCGTGTTCAACCGCGACAGGCTGGCTTGGGGAGGGTTGAGGTACTGCTTTGGGTGCCATGTTCTCATAGAAGAAGGTGGTCTCGTTGTGCTTCACAAGCCGTCTTACCTCTGTAGACGACGCGTTCAAGGTCAGTTGCAGCTCTTTACCGAGTGGTTGATCGGAATTAAAAAAATCCTCTGCACCGTACCAGCTGAGGGGAACACCCTCTTGAACATCTTGCCGAAGGCGGCGTTGGTCGTCGTTTCGAAGCGGTTCTCCGCACAGAAAGCCGAGTAGGCCGCGTGCACGTCCTTCTTGAGGAGCATGCTCCCGCGTCGTTCCTCGTAGGTCCGGCCCAGCCTGGTGGTGGTCACCCCACACCCCACCGACACATGACACCGCCAGTTAGAAGCCGTCCACCTTCCTGGACTCTCCTCTCTCACGCCAGGCCTTGCACTGCGCCGTCTCAGTGGCGACAGTGATGCCGACCGCAAAGTTGAGGTAACGGCTACGGCCACCATGTTGGTCGTGTGTTGTTGGTCCGTTAGTAGCTCCTAGCAACCACCATTCCCATTCAATTTTTGATGGCCAACCACCATCCGAGCACCACAAAGAGCACGCGTCCGGTGTGACCCCGTCAGGTGCGGGTGAGAGCAAGTATTGTAGTGATGGTTCTCGAGACCGCCATGAGACTGACTCATGTCACTCTCTCTCAGCCGGGTTCCCCACACCGCATGCCCATCAGCATCAGCATCATCATTTACGTCCGACCAACCAGCAGGTCCGCTGCAGGCCCCAGGTGGAGTCCTTAAATAAACGGATGTGCCGTTACGCGTGGGTACCGTCGGTGGTGTGTACCCCTTGATGTTGGCCATCACCAGGTGCTACTCCAACACCGAAAAAGAGAGGGCGGTAGGGCCACCAAAGGCGGGGGCCGAACTCGGGTATAGAGGATAGGTCCATATCGGCCTTACCCTAACCCGACCTAGCCTTTTTCCGTTCCTCATCATGGGGCTCGCCACGATGACAGCCGTAACCCGGGGCGAAAGAAGGCCCCGGTGTCGGAGCCAAATAAATAAAGGAAAAGAGGCAGGAGGGATGGGGAGGAGAAGAAGGGTACCAGGCGAGGACGTGCGGCATGGCCTCCTCTTTGCTTTTGAGGAAGATCGAGGACTGGGTGTGCATGATGATTTATGGAGGGGGTGTGTGAGTGAAGTGGAGGTGGGGTTTCGCGAGGAAGCAGCTATCCGGGTTCTCTCGGAGGGTCCCTACTTCTCTCCTTGTCCCTCTCTCAGGGGAGCGCTGGGGGTAGTGGAGGACGACGACGATGATGGCGAGTGGGAGTGAGGTACACGCGCGGGTTGGAGTCGGGTTTCTTTGGTTTGTTCGTCTGGCGGGTGGTTCGGTATTATGAGCGCGTTCGTTCTTAGCGACGATACGCGCCCTTTCCCAAAGGGGGTTGTGAAGGTTGTCCCTATTGAATGGCCCAGCGCTACCCTCCGGGTGGTGGTCTCTTTCGAGCTTCGCGGAGTGTACGGCAAAGGTGCCGAGGTTTTTAGGCTGCGGTGCTCTTTCGCTTTCGTTCTTTTTGGACCACGACTCGGGATGGATGCTCGCGACACAGCTGGGGAACTCTTCGTTCACAGGTGTGAAAAAATGAGTTGGCGAAACACACCGCGCTAAGGTGCGCACTGCTGGCGGGAAACGATCTCTCCTTTTGTTTAATTTGCATCTAGATAGCCCGACGATGCAGCTGTGCCCACATCATGGTGGCTCTCGTTTGCCAAAGAAATCCCCAAATGGCACGTATATGACCGCCAGCTCGTAGAGCTACCTGCCTCTAGGTGGCAAACTACCACCACGCAAACCTAGAGTAAATGGTGGGAATAGTTCGCTTGACGTTTCCCAGCTATTCCGTTCAACCAATGATCCTTCGCCGAGAATCTGGAGCTGTACAGCTCGTTTGAGCTTTTATCCCAGCACGTATCGCTGCTAAGGGATACCGTTGAAGCCTTAGTAACACTCGGAAATAGCCGAGCCAGGATTGGCGCTCCGATCGAATATCTTGTCCTTTTCTAAACTGTGATGCACCGCGTGTGTGAAATACTTGTCGACATCAACTGGGATTGGTTACTGTTTTAGCTCATGCAACAAAGAAAATATCAAAGAAAATCAGTGAGAAAAACAGTTCGGCACGTGAGCGATGGAAGAAGCAAAACCTGGTGGGACTACGAATGAAGAGTGCTTCATCGACACCACGGGTGGTCGCGTAGTCAACATCCAGTACCTGTCACGTAAGTGGCCATTATATGGCGCAGTTTTCTGGCTGCACAGCCTCAGCTGACTCTTGTGAGTGTGAATGATGCTACAGAAGAGGGCTACCGAATTGTGACCAAAAGTCGTGCAACTGGAGATGCCACGTCAGTAGTGGATACACTACACTCTGGCGAGCTCGTTCGTACGCGCGGTCCAGTGCCGTTGTACGTGGTTGCAGCTTTTTTATTTTTATTTTTATTTTTATTTTTCCGTTTTGGGCAAGTGTCTCATTTGAAATACATTTTGTTTGCTGTGTGGGAAACAGGGCAGAGGTCACCAGCGGTTCGGTTCTGTTCGATGGCTTGTATGCGATGGCAAGGGATGACTTACGGCAATGCGCGGTAGAGTGCATCAGGGACGGCGCCTTCAACGAGGGCACACCGCTTCAAGTTGATCCAGTGTATGAGACAGGTAGGTCTCGTATCTTGCTGATGAATGTCAGCACTAACGCTTTCCTATGTATGCAGGCGAGAACTGGCCCTACGTGTGGACAAGAGACACGGCATATGCTGCGTATCTGTCCTTGGCTGCTGTGGATCCCCAGAGAGCAGCCAATTCTCTGCTCTTTAAGACCTCGCATCTCAAACCAATTGCGAGGAGTTTCTTGCAGAGTGGTGAAGGCTCAAGCGGAGACCGCCATTGCGACGACGTATACATTGTCCAGGATACAGGGTATGTGATCAGCTCTGTACTGTGCACATTATGCCGTGGCTATAGGAGTTGTGACGAAATGAGAATAGTACTGGAGGTAGTTATCCAGTCTCCAGCGATCGAGTGACCTGGGCTCTTGGAGCAGGCGAGGTTTTGAAGTACCTTTACGGAGAAGAGAGAAAGCGCTTTCTTGATGTGGCCTACCCTGCCATCTGTAACACGATCGAGATGGACCGATCGATTGTGTATGACGAAGAAGAAGGATTGTACAGGTAGAGAGTTTCCCATCTTGACAACCAGCGATGCCATTCTGATTGTTCTACAGAGGAGAGATGTCGTTCTTGGACTGGCGCGAACAGACCTATCCACTATGGGTCAAGGATGATTTGGCTCACATTGCAGGCTCAAAGTCCCTCTCTACCAACCTGGCACATCTGCATTGCATCTTGTTAGCCAGTTCACTGGCCCAGCAGCGTCAAGACACGTTATTACATGAAAAGTACTCCGCGGTAGGCTGCTCCTGCCTTGTTAAACTGAACTAGTTACTAATACCTATCATACTTGGCTCTGGCAGTGGGGAGAGTCACTCCGCGGAGCAATCACAGAGAAATTCTACGTACCGATGGGAAATGGCAAGGGAATGTATGCCATCTACAAAGGACCTCAACTCCACCCTGCATTGACGCAACACTATGGTATGCTACCTAGCCCCTGGAGGACCTTTCAGCTAACCAGCGAGGGGTTCAACGTGCAGATCTACTCGGTTCAGCGCTTGCCGTCCTCCTTCTTGATGGCGGCCAGGATGGAAGCGACAAGGAAGAACAGAGAAAACGAGCCGAAGCTATTGTGGCAACGTATCCTCACGCTCCCTGTGGACCTCCCGTCATCCATCCCCAGCACCCGGGAGTGCCGATCTACCATAACGCTGCCATATGGCCGTTCGTTACAGGTACAGATCCTTGCTCCGAGAGTTTGCTCCTGTTTCTACTTAACTGATTTCTTGCAGCTCTTTGGATCAAGGCAGCGATGAAAGTTGGCAACTGGAAAGTGGTTAACCATAGCGTGTGGTCCCTTATGCGGGCCGCAGGCCTTCATCAGTCGAACATGGAGAACCTAGAATTCCTCTCTGGGGAAACGTGGGTAGATGCTGGACCTTTTTCAGGTCCAGTACTTAATTCCAAGTACCCATTCCCGTTTTCCTACCCCGATGCAGATGCTTAACGACTATACTGCAGACGACAACTCTGGTCAGTGGCAGGGTACTTATCAATGGTACTCGACGTCATATTCGGCCTGCAAGCCCGGGACTCTGAGCATGGAGGTGAGTTGATCAAAGAGCTTAGGGTACAGTTGCTTACCGCGTTTCTTGACAGGGAGCCTACAATTCCGGCCATTTGTGACGCGCTGGATCCGTCACTCACTATTACGGGCCACCAATGATGTCAAATTGAGCTCCTACTCTTATCGCGGTAAACAAGTCCAAGTGCGCATTATCCTCCCCGCTGTAAACGAAAACAAGAGATCCGGGGCATCGGTTCTCTTCCAGGAGGGCCACGAAGGGAGCGTCGAGTGGGATTTTGATCGTGCGCCAAATGAAGGAGGACCTTATCAAGTAAAGCAAGTGACCGTCAACGGGAAGGTCTATTCTGATGATGCATGGCTGGACGAATCCCAGTTGCTGCCATTTCCCCATATCAACGAATGGACAGTTGAGCTAGCATCTCATGCAACCAGCAACGTGGGAGCTTCCATTCCCACGATAAATCTTCTCGGCCGCGACAGTGCCCATTTCTCTCCTCTGGAGCCAAGTATCGAAGCTATCAAAGTAGAAGATGATAGGTTGAAGTTGGAGCTACGCAACAACAGCCCTGAGGAAGGTATGAACGTCCTCTGGTTTTCCTTCACTATTGTTAACAGCGTTCCAGTGTTATTCAACGTGTATCGTGATGGGCTTCTCTACGCCGAGCGGGTTGGCCATCAGTGGACCGATCCTGATTCCGGAGACTACGCTAGCATCACACATATGTATTCTGCCCAAGCAGTACCTCCCCAAGTTCTTGCATTGTTATCCTATCCTATCCTGATCAAATGGGAAGGTCGGAGTGAAGACAGGACTGATGTCAAGACACTCGGCATCCATATGCTGCACACTCGGTAAAGTACGTTCATCAGGATCTCAACTTCCCATTGACATAGCTCACAAGGATATCAGGAACACGTGGTCGAGGCAAGAGACATGAGAAGTAACGACGGTGTCTATAATGAGCGTCAGGCTGGTGTGCCTAGTTTCTACTGCTACTGGGGCGATCGCGACCATTGGCTCGCGGTACGAAGTGCTGTCCTCTCTGCTACGTACTGCTACTTGATCGATGAGCTTGCTCTGTTGTACAGGCGGAGGACATCCACCCACCTTCCAGCGGTACGTACGCCGTTCAGGTTCTTTACAGCAACGGCTCTGGTCCACAAAGAACTGGCATCGCCTGCGGCCTGAAGTGGCTTCTTGTCTTGCGCCTGTTTGGTACAAACCCGCAGCACCTTCAAGATAATGGCGTTGTTATCTGACTTGGGGTGTAGGCGAACGCGGGCACACGTTGGAAAGTAAGCAGCTTTTGGTGATGCCTCAGAACGGAGCGTGGGACACGTGGAATTGGTCTACGGTCGTGAAGGTTCGATTAGACCGAAACTGCAGCTATGACTTCATCATCTGCGACGATGAAACCTCCCCCGATGAGCTACCCGTGCAGCCACAACCAGGAACTGTGCACAAGATCATGAACATGACCTTCCTCGACCACTTCACTCGGTACTACGTCAATTCTGATCGCATCCTTGGCGGTGGTGATCGGACCGCCAACTTTGTAAACATCGCACGTCTTCGTCTTCTGCTGCTCCGCGAAGGGCCAGAGCAATGATCTCCTGTAAAGCGGATTGGCGAGGGAAGCTCATACGCAGGTGAAGCTGAACTGTGCTTGATTAATAAATATGTGGGCCTGCTTGCTCAGCTACACAACTGGAGTACATGTGTTGGGGGTGTACGCCTGTGCTTGCTAGAAGATATCGTGCGTGTTGATGGGCAAGACAGCTGCCTTGGGGTTCTCAAGTGCGGCAAGGTCAGCTTCAAGACGCGCGATCTTATCGGGTGAGCAGGCAGCCGGAGTGGTGAACTTCATGAGATACTCGCACTTGTTGGGTTCCTGCGAAAATCACAAGCAATATGAGTGAAAGAAAATTATAACTCTGCTTCTTGCATGCGCACCTCAACAGAGAGAACTTGATTGTTTTCTCCGCAGTCGAGCTGCACGATGGTCTTACGCTCAGGGCCATTCCAGCAGCGTTCACCACCAGAATACTCCATCTGTGTGTGCTCAGCATCCAGCCATCGGCCCCAATTACTGTATCGGACAAAGGTATTAGCTGTATCCTCCGCCTTAATATGTCAGAGCATACCCCAAGCGTGTAAATTGCTGCTTAACGTCCTTGAACGGGCTAAGCTTGTAAGTGTACTGGTTGGTTTGAAGTTCGAAAGTTTGGTCCCGAATGCCGTGGAAAGCCTCATCACCTGTGGCAACATGCTTAGTCGTAGAACTCAGGCGAGGGACACAACGCCCTCTGGAGTGTCCAGTGCTTACCCAGGTCTAGTGCAAGGTAGTCCTCAATGGAGGAAACATCCGACCTGAGTCTATTGAGTTCATTGTCCACATTACTAATCCTCTGCCTTAGCTCCTTGAGGTCTGGGGGAGGAAAAACAATAGGTTAGGAAAGCAAATTTGCATTCCACAAGTCATGCTGACATAAATCATGTGGGAAGGGCTAATGATCATTCGAGCATCATCACCTGATATCTTGAGCTCGCCCGAGAGAGGCGACGAGGGAGAGGCCGAGGAGGCGAGACCGATAAAGCTTCGCAACCATCGCCACAGGCTTGATAGGTCACCGGCCTCGTCCTCCCCCTCTCGTTCCTCATCTCTTTTTAAGGCCATATACTCTAGAATTGCGATTGAATGTACGTGATGCGCACGTGCAAGCATAAAAATGCATAGATCAATGTAGATGCACGCAAGTGACAGATACAACTGCACAAAGGAGAGAAGGAAGGTACCAGCTACATCCTTCTCAGCTTGCTCAAGCGCTTCCCTGACGTCTTCAGTACGCTCAAGCAGCTCTTCTTGGGGCTGCGCACCCTCAGGATCTTTGTCGTCATCATCGTCATCCTCCTCATCCTCTCCATCTTCGTTTTCGATCTCACCGGCAGGGATTTCAAGTGGCTGGTCCGCCGGAGCTTCATCGCTCTGCTGTACCTCCTCCTTAGGCTTGTACTTGGCCAAAAGCTCCTTAGCCGCTCTGGCCTTTTCCTCAACCTGGTTCAGTTGTGCTGGACGATAACTTTAATGGGCTGCTCCATACAGAACGGTTTAAGATAGTGCATACCCTGAAGCCCGTCCTTTTCCTCCTGCTTCTTGCCGACGTTAGCCTTCAGCTCCGCAAGCTTATTCTGCTTCTGTTCCTTCTCATTTTGGGCCGCCTTTACGTACTGGTCCCTGATTGTCAGACCCTAAGGATGGAGGGAACAGTGATCAGTGATTGATGTTCCGAACAGAAATTGAAGACACAAACCTTCTTCACAGCTTCCAGTTCCTGGCGCTTAGCTGCGCGAGTCTCCTCACCAAGCGAGTAGCAGGTGTCCTGGCACTGAACCTGACCGTCATACTCGTCCGTGCCATCGCAGCAGTCTACATCCACGGCCTTGAGTGAGTGCAGGTGTGAATGAGCACAGTTAGCGTGTGGTGTGGGTACCGCAGACTCCATCGTTCACGCGGGAGGAGAAGAGCGAGACGGCGACGTGGCCCAGGTTGCGACACAGGAACCGGCCGTTGGGGCATGCACTGGTACCAGGCTCGTCGCTGCCGTCAGCGCAGTCGCAGTAGTCATCGTTGACCTTCGACAGGGGCAGCCCCGTCTTCGAACCGTCCTTGCAGCTGAATGTGGGACCAGTGTAGAGGTGTTCGTCTGTACAGACCACCAAAAACCCGCCACGTACGTAATTAGAGAAGGAAATCAATATATTTTTAAAATGAAACGTGAGATTTGGTCAATTATTTATTCGAGATTGGGTACCGGCAGGGTGCACGCCACGGAGATGGATATCGCCGCAGTGAGCTAGACCAAGGAAGACCGAGAGGAGGAGAAGGCCTCCAAGCACGACTGCACGTTGCCCCATGTCGCCCCTGTGTCGAGGTCGTACGATCTGTGTCTATTTTGATTTTTGGGTGGAGGTGACGTCATCACGACATGTTTTCTTTTATTTTCTAACTTGATTTCTTGAAGAAAAGATAGAGAAAAGATAGAGATAAAGGTACTGGCCGTATTACACGTGTTACGCGCTACCACAGAAGCAGATGGCCGAGCGAGATGAGCAGGACGACCTTGGTGGCATCACGCACTTGGAGCACATCAACTTGTGCATACCTGAGCAGGTACGCCCTTTTGATGTTCCCGAGTTGAGTGTGTACAGCGAGTGGGGTAACACCACAAAACAATGCATGCAGCCCAAGGCGAGCGTGTTCTACTTTGAAGGGCTGGGCCTCACTCGAGACCCTTTCTACAATGTTGGCGCGTCCACCATGTGGTGCAACATCGGTTCTCAGCAGATCCACCTTTCACCTGGGTATGACCCTCAACTTCTTATCGCCGACCATCAGGAACTTACCCAAGTATGACCACCACACAGGGAACCTCAAGTGGTGCGGGGTCACATTGGTTTGGTGGTGCCAAGCCTTTCCGAACTCAAGAAAAGGCTCAAGCAACCAAAGGTGCGGTTTGCCTGCATCGAGGTTGGTTCCTGTTCTAAGCACAATGCATTATAACATCAAGGTAGTGACTGGCTTGCAAGGAACCAAGTTTCGCTGGACGGAACACGCCCCTGGCAGTTCTGGTTTGCTAACCTTAACTTATTTGTTGATCTTCTATAAGTTGACAACATCCTTTCAGACGCACGACGATACATAAGTGGGTATAACCCTAACGAGGAGGGCTACATAACGGCAATTGGCCCTTATGGCAATGAATTCCGGTACAAGAATGCGTCGATCACGTTCATGGTTCAAGCATTATCTAACAACATGAGACAGTATCTATGAGGCCACTGAGGCCTTGGGGGTCAGAGGGAATCTTGGTATCGTCTATCTGGAGGAGCTCTGTAAAAAGGGTGATGCGGGGAAGATAGCAGAATTTTATAGGCACGATATTGTACTGAGAGTCCTCACACAGTATTCTCATACCTTGACAGGAACTACTTTGATGCCATTGCCTATTTACAAGAAGACAATGGCGTGAAACTGGCTAAGATCTCGGTTGGTCCACGACAATGGTTGGTTTATCGGGAAACAGAGTCCCCTGAGCAGGTTCAGTTATTCTTCGGTCACTATCACTCTCTGCTCTACTGACCCGTAAGTTGATGTCGTGCAGACTGAGTGGAAAGGCCATCACATTCAAATCTATATCAGTGCATTCTCAAAGATCTATAAGCGCTTGAAGGAGGCACCAAAGGACGTTTTCCTCAACAACAACAGATTCCCTGATCGGTACGTCGCGGTAGCAGCTGTGTGCTTCATTGTTGTTTAATACATAAATCTTCAGATACGAGACTCTTCAAGAAGCACTCAAGTACCATCAGTTTCGTGTTCTGGATGTCATCGATGAAGAGGGAAACGTGCTGCTACAGCTAGAACATGAGGTACGTTAAGACGCGTACTATCGTTGTGCCTTGATCTTACCCCACCCTGCATAAGGTTCGCTCCATGCTCCACCCTTCGTACATGCGCACGCTGGTCAATCGCATGGGTTCTACCGGCATCTATTGCATCCAATAGCCCCCTTCCATCGGTTTCCTCCCTTCGCTCTCCATGCGGGTATAAGAGCAACGCAATCATCATCCATGAGTAGCTTCTCCAAGTGTTCCTGTCAACTGAGTGGAAAGGCCACGAATACAATTCCGCATGGCCGTCCTTCGTTCCATCCCTTAGGGTCACTTTGTTGAGTGGGGGAGTGTCATACGACAAAGGACTTTGAAGGAAATGGCGCTCATGTTAGTACGTTGACAGATCACAGATCGGTTGGGGCTTTGAGAAAGGCTTCCGGTGGGATGACGCCCTTAGACTGAATCAGAGAAGTCGGTACAACATGAATAAGTTTGTACTTATAAAACACGGGGAGACCGGGTCGTACCTTGAGCTCATAGAAGTTGGTAAGTGCCTTTGAATAATCCCATCCGTTCCGCTCCAAGCACTGCGTGGCATACTCAAGCTTCAACTCCGTCACGTAAGACAGCTTTTGCACCAATTCCTACAATACCGGCACAGTTTGATAATCACTGGTGAGACAAGTTCATCACATGAACCAGCAGATGGCTGACGTACGGCTGTGGTTGTAGGAGCAGAAAGAGAAACGGGACTGGCAGATCCAAAGAGGGACGTAGCAGACGGCTTGGTTGGCGTGAGGGACAGACTAGGGGGAGGTACGGCACCGCTAGGCCCAGAGCCAATCTGTGACGTAGAAGGCTCGCCACTGGAATGTACGTAGTTTCGGATGTGGAGCATGTCGTTCATGATAACCACAGGAAATCCGTATTGAACTGCTCTGGAACCAGCTGGAGCCGGGGTAAGGAGGAAGCTTCGATCAAAAGAGCGATTTACTCCAGTCTCCACTGTGGAAGTCTAGAAGTGAGCTACGGTTTAGTATTACAAGAAGGAAGAATGTACCTTCCCAAAAGTGCCCGTGTGCATTGATTTGCATGATTTGTAGTGTGCCTACAGGTGGCAGCATGTAGGCATCAACAGTTAGAGACTCCAGCTGATGATGCGATGTTGGAAATTTGGAAAGCAGGTGAACAATGTCCACACGCCCAGTTTGCAGAAGTTCTACTCTCCGTTCCATGTCTTCAGTCTTATCACAAAAAAACATAATGTGAGCCAGCTATCCACAAATAGATAGGCAGAGTGAGAAACCTTGAGTAAATTTCTATTGGCGTTGATGTACTCAGCGAGGCCCTTCTGCTTATCTTTTTGGCCGTCGCCAAGCGCGCCTATGGCAAGTGAGAAGAAACTGAAGTCGGTGTAAATTTCTAGAAGGCCCTGACGATTCTTGTCATACAGCTCGTAGAACCTGTTAACACCACACTTAGCAACCTTAAGATAACCACAACGCGAAATGAGGCGCTTACTTTCGAAGGAAATCTATAGCGAGTGACTGCCGCTGCGGCGAATCGAAGAAAGCAGGTTGCGATGAGGGCAGCACACTCTGTAGCACGTAGCTAGGGATGTCGAAAGATATTACAGGCTGTAGCTTGACTCTGTCCAAGTACTTCAGTCCCGGGAACCGACGCGTTACTTGGCTGGAAACAAAGCAACAACAGTTTAGATACGTAACAATAAGCAGCTCGACAATGCGCTGTACCTTCTGTATGTAGTCTCGTCATTTTCGCTGGAGATAGGATTACCTGCCAGCACGAGCTCGCGCAGCTTAATTTGCTTCAAATTGTCGAGCTGCTTGAAATCAGTTATATTATTTTCCTGTGAATAAATCACGAGTAAGTCTTGATGACGAGGGTCTGTTTCGGCATGCTATTGCTCACCTCAAGGCTCATATTCACAAGGGTGGATATGTGGTTGCTGAGGTCTTTGAAACCAGTGAGGTTTTGAATACGGTTGCTTGCAAAGTTGATTGTAGTGACCTAATGATGATTCACGTGAATACATGCGCACATGAGATATTTGAGATTGGCTTGCGCGTACGGTGGGGCACTTTTGAGCGATAACTGTCCATAGGGAACGAACAGTCGAGACATTGTTGAAGTCAAGCTTGAAGCCTTCGACTTCGGAACCCTGGAGCTGGGACAAGTTCAGGTACTTGGCCTGTGCGTTGAATCGCGGCTCAACTACAGAGGACAGCGCAGATTTTTGTTTCTCACCCATGGCAGATGGACCCGAATACTTAACGAACTTGATAGCAAGCTGATGGCCACCAACAGTTCGTCACCAGACTGCATGGTGCGGCATGCAGCAACAACATACCTTACTCTGATTGAACCGTATGCCGCTCAACTTCTGTACGGCTATGGCCTCCTGCCGATTGTCGATGATGAGGAACGCTTTACCGTCTCGGATGAAACTCTGTGGATTATAACATCGCACACATCAGCTCAATGAACGACGCCAGCGTTCTTTTAAGGTCCCGTACCTCGCTCACATTGAAGGGCTGTGCAGCCTTGCTTTGCAAGAACTCCACTAAGTCCTGCACCTTGGTGTCGGGGGAGATGTTTTGGATCTGTACGCACGCTGTTTGTGTGAGTGCGTGCCACTGTCACTCAATAAAAGAGAAGGCCGTGTGGTGATGGCCAGCGCACCAGCAGCTTGAACCCAAACTCTCTTTCGCCTGTACCGTAATCCGTGTCGCCTCTTCCGCCTCTGCCGCCTCTGCTGTCTCCTCTTCCTCGCCCACGACTTCGTCCACCGCGGGCTCCTGCCAATTGATTTCGATCAGCAATTAAAAGGGGTGCACATCACCGGTTTATGATTTAATTGGAAAAGATTGCCAACGGAAACCTCAGCATTGGTGAGGAGAGTGAATAATTAGTCAGATCATTTGCGTAATTTTATATAATTTTACAAAGAAATGCAACAAAGACGGAGGCAGAACGATTTACCTCCACGCTCTTTTTCAAATCGGGAGACCAGGGCGCTCTTTACGCCCTGCCGCCTGGACGTTCCCCTGCCGGAACCTCCGCGGCTGCTGCCGCGCTTGTTGCCGCCTCCGCCATCCCAATCCATGATCAGCTTGTTATATGTGTATGATTGAATGCTGCCCTTTCGTTTTGCAAGTTTTGTAAATTTGGTTTTCGTTCCCAAATTTATTCCGAGAAATGTCTGCGCTAATGTCGGGGCTAAAGTTCTGGGGATATCCCGCCATGCTAGGTAAGGCCTGCGATCCCACGTCTTGCTCGCGAAAAAGAGTCCAAAGAAGTAGGATTATACGGAAGAAAGCCCCCGCATCGTCCTCAACCAGAAGCCCAGCCAGGGATTTGCTGTGGTTACGGATTAGTTGATTGTTATTCTCTGCAAGTAAGATAGCGGAGAAGCTTCCTTTTTGCACTACAGGGTGGTGGGGAAAGGACATTAGGATAAATGGAAGAATCCTGCCTCTTCTTCTGCAGAATGCCCGTCCTTCGTTCTTTGCTTCGTTTTTCCTGGAGCTGCCGCTGACTGACGAGCTTGACTTCCGACCAAACGCAAAAAGTAAGAGACTCCAGAGACCAGTCAGTTTGTTCCCTCGCACAATGAAACAGTGGTCCACTGGGCTCCGGTCAGCCGGCCTGGTATTTGCTCTGTGCCTGCTGCTTGTGGGATCAGCGCAGAGTTCGCTGACAGAAAATCAACCGTCTCCCCAACCTGTCGATGACCTGTGCATGCGACCCACGTTCAACTCAGTGGCGGACCACTTGTATGGCGACAATAAGAACTACCGGTGCTTGGCCTTTACGTGAGTTTTAGGTCCGAAGTGGTGGAGACCTAACCGCTTGTTTCCGTCAGCAAACTGAGTCAGGCATTGTACCCCAGCGAAGGCGCGCACTCGCTCCTATTGTGGATAGATGTGCAGTGGGAGAATGGAAGCGCTGGGGTTCACGGCGTGCACCACTCGTGGGCGTGGAGCACGTCATGTCTCTACGCTGTGCTCCCTCTCGACCTCTTCCCACTGCTCTCCATCTGGGTCTTCAACCCTCAGCAGCGCATGAAAGAGGTGCCCTTTGCACCTGTCTCGTATGAGCTATTGTGGTGGTCATGTTCTTATCATCCTTCTTATGTTGTTGATGTCAGGTGAGCGTCTCCTTGCCCGCCTTTTGCCCAAACGCAACGGAAGAGCAGGCCAACACCGCCCTCTACGCCAGTCTAAAGCGAGTGCGTTAAACCGTTTCACGTTGGAGGTTGTCAGTTATCTAACAGTCAGGCCTGGTGTATCAGCTGGAAGCCTACGTGCGCAACCGCGACGACCCTGACCCCGACATCAGTATGGCGCGCTGTGTGATAGCCTACAAAGGTGATGGACACATTGACAAGGACAACAGCGACGAAGTTGGGATGGACAAGGTACGAACCTATGATGTGAAGCTTGCTTCTGAATGTTCATCCATCTTGGATCAATGGTGCAGGCCTACTTGCTTCTGTACCTCAACATGACCGGAATCGGGCTGCTCCTGTTGGCGCTCGTGTTTCTGTCGGTGCAGTATGTTGTTGACTGGGTTGGTGAGCCACAGGAACCGTTCTCGGAGGACGCAGAACAACTTACTTTCGAGAAGGAGGCGTCCCAGGCAGGAGAAGTCGATGGTAGAGGCAGGCCTGCTGCGCCTCCTCAGTACGGAAGCGTGGACTCGCTTCATCTTCAGCGCGATGACCATTTGACGCACATTCCGTATGATGACTACATGAATTACGCTGACTTGGGGAGCGACGTTGACATCGGAGACAGCGAAGCCGAGGATGCTGGGATGCCTAGTGGTCGTCTGCCTGAAGAAACAAGCGCTCCACCTGATCCTGAAGGAGGGAGACCGAGAGTGCCGCGGCACGCAACGGATAACATTCAAACGATGCGCCGGTACTCCAGATATCGACTTCACGAGGGTGAAGTAGCGCGCATCAAGTGCCAAATCCAACGCAACCGAGCCCGAGCGGTGAGTCTGCGTCAGGAGCTCGCCAAAGCAGAAGTCACTCTAGAAAAGGCGCCAGCTGGCTCTGCCGCATCGCTTCGCGCTGCCACCGATGTCCAGATTGTGGCAGGTGAGGTGCGTATGATGGATCGCGAGATCAACCTGAACGAGGCCGAAGCGCGAACGCTAGAGGAAGGAGGGCTATGTTCCGCAATTGAAGGTGCTCATCCCCCTAAGGGCGTAGTCATGCACTCCACTTCTGATCGTGCGTGACCACAGCGAAGGAGCTTAGGTACGATTTCTTAATGATGAAGAAGGAGATCGTGGATCTGCGAAGAGGCATCTGGGAGGTCGAAAAGGTGGTACGCACCACTGAGGAGACCGCGCGGCGTCGGTCGCAGCCAGCCGCTGTGTGGGAGACCTATCTGCGTACTCTCTTGCGGTCGCCGCTGCTTTGTGATCTCCTGTGCGCAGCCTATCTGGCATTTCTCAGCCAGTTCTATATCTCTATGCTCGGGCCGTTCGACAAGCGTGCAATCATTCCTCTCTTCGTTATCAACGTGCTGTGCTTCGTGCCGTGGATCGTGGACTTTATCCGACACCGACTTGGCTCGGTCGCATTCTTCCTCTGTTGTTCCTGCTTCCTTCTGTGCGAGCGTCGCTCTCCCATCCTCGCTCGGGTATGCGCCAAACGATGCGGAGCGGCTACAGGGAGCTGATCCTTCTTTGCCATTAGGACGAAACGGAGCGACGTCAGGCTGGGAGCATAGGTGTAGGTGCGGTACATGTATGGGTGCTGGTGCCGATCGCTGTCAATCTTCTGCTCCACCTGGCATTCTTCCTGCAGTGGATTGCGCTGGCCACGATGTTCGATTTCGCTTACTCACTGGAGATCGTGTGCCTGCTTGTTGTGCTGCTTTTTCACTGCTTCATGGCCATCAAGCTCGTCTTGAAGATCATTCGCCGTCTTAAAGGTAACTTATCCAATATCTGCTTCTTGTGATCGCTCGACTTAACTCCCAGTTTCTGCAGGCGATGAAGCAGAATCTGCATACATTGCATCAAAGCGAGAGGAGACCGATTTCGAGGCTGTCTTCGATGGCGGTTACGAAGAAGCGATGAACTCTCGTCCTGAAGAGGTCGAAAAAACGGAGGAGATTGCGCCAAGCGTTGGATGGTGCCCCGGGCCCGTGTATAGATTGGCCATCAGCTGGGTGTGGTTCCTGTTGATGATGCTCTCGCTCCTTGCGGCATTGGTTGTGTTCCTTGTGTGGCTACACGCTGGCTATCACACGTTTGCCCAGCAGCAGATCGGGTTGCAGCTTCTCCTCACCGTCATCACCGTCGTTGTCCTCATTCTGGAACGCCAGATCATCAATCTCGTACGCACATCTCCTGCATACGAGGTTCACCACATTTGAGCTGCATGCTGAAACTGTGCTATGGCAGGATATGACCAAGCGAGGCTACATCCGTAGCTTTCCGCGGATTGTTCGCAGTTTCCTTGCCAGAGATCGTGTATGAACGGCCCAACCTTATTGTAATAATGTTCATGTTATGATCATTAAATGAAGAGGCCGTGCCTCTCTCGCTAAATAACGATCAACTGCTCCAAATGTGAAGGCAACTATCATCGCAACCTGCAACAATTCGGCCACCGTCAGGAGTCACGGCGAGACAGTTGACGGCCTTCACCTTGGAAGCAATATAGCGGGCCACTTCATTGCCCGAAGACAATTGCATTACGCTCACGTAACCAGCCGTCGTGCCTGTGTGAGGGACTAGTAAGCATGATGAAGATGGGCCAGCCCACTGGTATCAAAAAGGTACCAATTACGACCCGCCTGCCGTCAGTAGCAAGGCAGCACGGAGAATCCTCTAGTTGATGACTGAGAAACACACTTCCGTCGAGCTGAAGTGACTTGAGTTCCCCGTTACCACTACATAGCACGACTTTGCTGCCATCAGGAGAAAACTGCAGCGCCTTTACTGGCCCCTTGCTTCGTTGTTGGCCTACAGTCTGCCCTGATCGTTGATCCCATAACATCACCGTGCCTGCATACAACCAGATGAGTGAATTCGACTGAAGTCAAGAAACGCTTCTCGTCGTGTCGCACCGTCGGAAGCTCCAGAGGCAACCAAGTTACTGTGTGTCGCCACACAGTTGATTTCACTGTCATTATCCACGAAGTCGGCGAGAGGCGACTTCTCGATTCCGGAAGGAAGCACTTTCCAAACCTTAAGAGTGGAGTCCCATGAACCAGACACCAACACGTCATCGCGCAAGGCCATGCACGAGATGGCATCGTCGTGGGCCAGCGTCGAGTCCACCACTCGTCCGTAATCGACGGAGTAGACATAACTAAACAAATTCAGTGGTAAGTAAAGGTGAGAGGCAGCCTAGCAAGGAAGTTCGTACATATTGTTATCCCATGATCCCAACATAACCGCGGTTTCATTCTTGTGGAGGCAACAAGATGAGAGGGCCAGCTCGCTAATTTGGGTGCTGCGCAGCTGTCGCTCCTCTTCCATATCGTAAACCTTGAGCGTGCCATCCTGCGAAACGCTGTAAACTCGTTTGTCCTTGGTTGATATGCAAACAGATGAGATCCCACTGCAATATATGTTGTGAGTTCGCATAAACGTTACACACCATAGTTTCGAAGCGGTCCGTACTCTCGATGCAGTCGGTGGAAAGAGTGCGATGGGAGATTAGTCAGTTGATCCCATGATACAGGGCCCACGGCTGGTGATCCTAACGAAGCTTGTGTCGGTAATGGAGATAGAAGGAGTTCCTGGACTGGTATGTCCTCGAAATGAAACTCTTCCACTGGAGCGATTAGCTCTTCCTTCTTGACAGCCTCCAGCGCTGGTGATGAATCAACAAGGGAAGGTGAAAAACCCACCGGCGATGGCGACATCACTTCTTCCCATTCCCATCCTGCTGATGACGAGATCGAGGTGGCTGCGAACGATCCAGAAGAAGAGGGCGAAGCTGGCGTGTGGTGGATTGTGGGTAAAGTACTAGATGGCGACCGCATTATCGAAGGCATAGACTTGAGAGGGGATGAAGATCCACCGCTTGAGCGAAATGGCGATCCAGAGAAAGAGGCCGAAAATGAGGAAAATAGTGATGACAGAAAAGGCCTTGACGTTGGAGTGGACGAGTTCTCTGTTGTAGTGGTCCTAGCTTGTACTACGGGGCTCGATGTGAGCTGCGCGTGCGATAAAGTCCCATTAAGGGGCTGCTCGAGAATAGGTGAAAGGTCGTCATTCTGCACAATCAAGTTGAGTAATCAATTCTCACTCTCACAGACCTCCGCTCCAGTACGCACCTTTGCATCGCGTGCAGGATGCGGAGCAACGAAAAGCTGGTGTGGTGTTTGTCCTGTAGCCATAGAAAAGGGTATGAGTTTCTGCTTTTATGTAGACAGACCTGCATACGAACCAAACTCAGTGATCTGCGCTTCGAGAGCTCGCCGCTCAACCGGGTCGGTAACTTTTTCAATATCCACAGCCCCTTCATAGGTCAAGTGATAGAATACTGCACGTCACAAGCAGGTCAATATTCGCAAGGTTAAATCAAGACTGAGCAAGGAGTGCCGAACCGTTGTTGGCTGCAATAGCCTCAGGTCCTCGCTGCTTGAATCCAAAGATGAGATCAATCCACTTATGCAAATTCTGAGACACATAATCACTTTCTAACGCCTGCCGCATTTTCGTTACGAAGTCATTCGGCCCGGTAGCCCATGGGGGAAGCTCCACATCACCTATAAATGCCTGAATGAGCTTATATTTTGCTAGCACTACGATTAGTACATACCGAGCATTTCTCCATTGCTCCGCACGCCCAAGTACAGTCCCTCTTGATTAATGAGGAATTCGGACATCATGTAGAACTCGGGAATCAACTACACGGTGAGGAACTCGTTAGACATCAATACATCTGGTTAAGCCATGGAGGATACGCACTTCTTTCACATCAGCTGGAAGCGTCAATGCATTATTCCATGTGTCGGAAATGCTGTGGAACATTCGATCGGGTGCATCGAACTTGCCATTTTGAAGACGAAGCATGTACTCTGGCGCGACTCGGACGAGATAATACAACACATACCCTAGTGGCATTCATTTGAGTACCTCTATCAAGCAATATGAATCATACGCATGCATACCAGGGCTAGAGTAGTGAGTTCCATAAAGAAATTTAGGCTCTGGCATATCTCGATAGCGGTCCTGCAAGCAGCATAAATTAAGTGATCATGATCTGAGGCACCACACAGAGCTAACGAACCTTGAAGTTTTCCAGTCTTCGGGGGTTCAAAGCTCCCATAGGCTTGCTAAGGTCACGGAAAGTATTGGGATTATGGAGATCTGAGTAGGTCCGGGAAAACATTAGTATGTGCTCGCTTTGTTTAGTTTGTTGCTAGCGCGTACCAAGCGTACTGCTTTGATAATCTGCAATGACCCACGGAAAAACGGGATACTGCGTGATGTCATTGACTGTTCGGCCCGCCCTAGGTTTGTGGAATGTCAGTATTTAACTGGACCAGTAAGAGGAAGGAAAGAGGCTCAACCTGTGGTTGAGTAACATTAGATAGTCAAAGTTGCTCAGCTCTCCATCTTGCCATTTCCGTGTGTAGAGATGAATAGGATCGTCGTCCTTCTGCAGGTTTTTCATTTCTGAACCACGAGAATATGAGCAGATAACGATAACGCAAGTACGTATGAAACTTACCTTCTTGTGAGATCAGCAAATCATAGACAGTGTCGCGTTCTTGTCGCCTAAGGAGCATCAAGTGTGAGTCTCTGAGACATCGTTAGGTGAACGGGTGTGAATTCAGTACGCACGTCTTGAAGGATAGAAAGAGCGAAGCTTCATTCTGCATCAAAATTTCAAGTCCTGTGTGCCGTAGCGTATGTCGACGCTTGTATATTGATACGAAGTTGAGGAACGAGTACTTTTGCACAGGCTCTGGATCGATATTGTTTAGCGGCTAACGAGAATTGACATTGGTCAGTTCGGCTCGCTTCTACTCTTGCGAAATTGCAATTACCACACCTGTAAATACAAACGAGCATCGGTGATCATGATTCTTGCTGGCGTAGAAACCAACGGTGTGATCTTGTGGACTGCTCATACACCGAAATCAGAACTTTGTCATGCTAATGTAGAGTAGCTCTAATTGAGGTACCTGTCGTTTCTGTTAGAATTCGCTCGCTTAGGTTGACCAACCAAGAGGGGTCAAAGGAAATGGACTGTTCCCGCTTCTCGATAACTTCCTCTAACTGAAGAGGCACGTTAGTACAGGTCAAAAACGCAAGGGACAGCGACCATCGTACGATGTTCTCAGCCTGAAATGCAGAAAATTGTGTAACGATAGAATGCAGATGGCGAGCACGAGGGAGGAACGCATGCAAAGGCTCGAACTTGAGAGAGAATCTGTGCTCACCAGGAACCTGACAAGCAAAGGAGAGAGTGAGGAGAGTGAGAAGCTCAGTCATCAGACGGCCTAATAGACAAGCTATTACCTCCCTGAAGGTGTAGGGCGCATTCTTATTGTTCTCTTTCATTTCCACATAGAGGGATGTCTTCACCACAAACACTTCCTCTTTGCCCCAGGAATCCCTCTCGAAGAGCCGAGTCGCTGAGTACCTATTCCAGAGATAACAAGCGAGTGTTAAGAAAGTCGCAAACGAGAGGACAGCGCACGTACGGTAGACGTATGATGGGGTAGGTAGGTGCATCCGGCACGAAGATGAGCGAGTGCGAACACAGCTTCAGTCGTCCCTCACGCTTGCTGCACAATTAATGGTTAATTATGGTGATTTTAAAAATTGAATTTATCATCAAATCATGTCGGATTTTCATGATAAAATAACAAAATAGTCCATAAATACCTTTGGAATGATTCCGCTACAGAGGACGAAGGAGGGTAGTATCTCGCGCTGTGATCATCAAAGTAATACTCCCCCTCGGCCAGTAGCAGGGGACTGAACCGTCCCTTTGATTTTCCGACAAACATTCCAGCCCCCTCTTATATTTTCTTTTTTTTTCGAATGTAACGCGCAAGAGATGTGATTTTTCTGAGCTTTAATGCGCTTGGGAGCACTGTTGGGAACATTCCGATGAAATACCGCCCTTTTTCAGAAAGATAGAGAAAATACAAAAGAAAAACACTGAAAAAGGTGCGCAAGCGCCTAAAATAATTTGAATTAGAGCAATCAAATCGAAGATCGGTTGCGGTGTGCAGATGAGTGGGCCAAGATCAAAGTTGAAAGTGAAAACGGCCATCCCTATGGTAAGTAGATTTCATTATTTTTGTCTTTTAAATCAAATTTATAATATTCTAATGTGCTTGTGTTTGTCGTTCTTCTTTCGTGCGACCCTCACGTAGGCACGAATCAAGAAAATCATGCAATCAGATGAGGACGTTGGCAAGGTGTCCAAGCACTCTCCGGTCCTCATATGTACTTTGTACCCCGTCCCACAAGCTGTGCGTTACCAGTTGCCTGATGCCATGTGTAAACGCACACAGCAAAGAGCTTGGAGTTGTTCCTTCACGACTTGCTCACGAAATCAGCTGCCATTACACAGCAGAAGAACGGCAAGACCATCAGTCCTACGCACATGTACCGCACTCTAGCTGCCGGCACGCAGGCGATCAGTGATTGTTCATGCTGACTCACCACTTTGTCTTCTCATACAGCAAACAGTGCGTAGCAGCTACTCCTGCCTTTGATTTCCTCCAGGAGATTGTAAAAGACATACCCGGTATGATGATCGTGCTTGTTTCGATCAATCCTTACTTTTGCACTGCTGCTCACATGGTATGTGTTGTTCTCAGACATCGAACCAGACAAGCCGAAAAGGACTCGAAAGCCGCGAGGAGAGGGAAAACGGAGCCTCAGCCAGAGCGCTGAGTTGGAGGCAGAGGATGCAGATGACGGAGAGGAAGAGGATGAGGACGACGATGAGAACGACGAGTAAGCTGAGTGTATCTTTTCCGCTACCGAAACCAAAAGAAAACATTTTCCTCTAGGAGAAATTTGAAAAATATGTGTGTATTTCGTGTGTGCATGCTTTGGATTGTTTTTTCTCGGCTTATTTCCGGTTGCCCTACGCACATGGGCTCCACGAGTTGCTTCTCAAGGCGAGAAAGTAGAAGTGCTGCTGTTGCGAAACGCACCGCCGCTAGGGCCTCGTTCCGTGCTCTTCGGTTGGGACCACTCCGCAAGGACTTACTTCCACTCCACACATCGTTTGAGCGAAGAGACATACTTTTTTTGCGCTTTGATCGAGATCCGCAACTCAAGATGAGGCTAGGCCGGAAGAAGGACAAAGATGACAAAGACAAGGACAAGGACAAAAAGGAGAAGAAGGACAAGAAGGAAAAGAAGGAGAAGCGACTTTCTCTCCGTACCGGCAGCCTTCCCAAGAAGCGTAACATCAAGGCCAAGTTCGAGATCTGGCCGCAATCCGTCTACAATCTGCCGTTGGACCTGAACCAGTCCATCCTGTTCCTCTCGTGGAAGCGCGGTGCTAAGAAATCCAACAAAGGAGAAACAAAAAAGTAATTTATTTTTAGATAAATCAAAATCAAGCCCTTATTTTAACTATAAATAATGTGAACTGCGCATAACAGGAGAATAAACAATAAATACATACATTTAGTATTTTTCTTAAATCTGTGTTCTTCCTATTATTGTTCTAATAATTTAAAATATTGAAGAAATTTTGGCGACTGATGGTAGTGATCGTGGTGACGTAGGGTGCAGGTATCGAATTCACGATGCGTGTGGGGCGAGGACCAGCCAGCCATCCCCATCCTCGCCACCATCGTGCAGAACAAGGGCAAGTTCTCTGACAAGAAGATGCAGCTTACCTTGCACTGCCAGGTAAAGTATTCTAACATATGTGTGTAGCTGGTGATCTACTTTGTCTGGTCTGCTAAGCTAAGTGTCACATCTGTGCAGATGGACAAAAAGGTGGGCCACAAGGTTGGAGAATGGGAGTTGCAGCTTGCGGATTACGCTCCTGACGGCACAGACAAGAACATCAATCTGCCCGTATCCGGAAAAAGCTCCAATCCGTCCATTCTCACTGTACGCGCCGCGTCTCTTGAGCCTTGTTACTGTCTACTTAGTATCAACACGACTACAGGCTCGTGTGCGTACTACGTGGCTCAAGATCGATAATAAGGCTATCCTCTCCAGGTAAGTTATGCGTTGGTTGCATGTGGAATGAAGATGCTGACACGCTGACCTGCAGAACCGGTGATGGTGACTACGACTTAGCATCCGAGAGCGAGATTAGCGATGCAGAAGGAGACACCTCAATTGAGTCAGACATGGAAAGTGATGCAACAGACCTTTCGGATGAGGTGAGTTGCACTGTTGATGTTGCATTCGCTGACACCTATTCTTATCTGAACAGGACGATGACGACTTCGAGATGGATGATGACGGAAAGATCTCCTTTGCTGAGCAAAAAGGAAGTAAGATCGAGAAGCGAGGAAGTAAAATATTCGGCCGATCCGACAAGAAAGAAGACCACCAAGAGAAGAAACCGAAGCAAGAAAAAGAGAAGAAGGAAAAAGAGATAGAAGAGAAGGAGCGTAAGGAAAAAGAGAACAAGGAAAAGGAAGATCAAGAGCGTAAGGAAAGGGAGAGAAAGGAGAAGGAAGAGCAAGAGAAACGCGAAAAAGAGAAGGCAGAAAAGGAGGAAAGAGACCGAAAAGAGAAAGAACAGAAGGAGAAGAATGTTCAGACACAACCATCCCCGATTGACGACAGCAGAAATATGTCTGCGGTCGGCGAGACCTATGGCTTATGCCGTGCGCTCTACGCATGGAAGGGCGATAAGGAGGGCGATCTATCGTTTGAAGTGGGCGATATCATTCAAATCACCCGCAAGAATGAAAGATGGTGGGAAGGCACTTTGAAGACTGGCCAGAAGGGAGTCTTCCCCAAGAACTACGTTGCTGAGATCAGTGAGAGCGAAGAGGCTAGCGTTTCCGCCTCGGCTGCCGCTGTTCCCACTCGACCTGCATCAACGGGCATTGCGGGCCTGCCGCCTCCTCCTACCTTCTCGCGCCCTGGATTCCCTCCGCGGACACCCCCACAAGGCCCGACTCCAGCTCCTACGGCTCAGGTCCCGACTTCGGCTTCGACACCCGCACCAGGCCCAGATCAATCATCAATGCCAACCCCAACGCCAGCTCCGGCCACACCTTCCGCTCCAGCGGCCACCTCCCCGCTGCTCAGACCTCCGCCAACTCTGGTTACACCGCCAGTCATCGCTTCATTTAAGCCGCCTCAAACGCCGCCACCTGTGGCTCCCTCTACAGTAAGCCCCATGCAACAAGCTACGCCATCGCCCCCGATTACACCTACCGGAGTGGTATCGCCACCATACTCCCCTCCAGCACGCCATCCACCAGTTCCGGTTGTTGATCAAAAGGCTGAGCAGGAGCAGAAGAAAAAAGAGGAACGAGAACGCAAGGAAAAGGAAGAGCGAGAGAAGAAGGAGAAGGAGCAGAGGGAAAAGGAGCGCAAAGAGAAAGAGGAGCGAGAGAAGAAGGAGAAGGAGGAAAGAGAACGCAAGGAAAAGGAAGAGCGAGAGAAGAAGGAGAAGGAGCAGAGGGAAAAGGTGGAGAGAGAACGTCAGGAGAAAGAAAGGAAAGAGAAAGAGGCTGAGTTGCTCCGTAAGAAGCAAGAAGATGAGAAGGCCAAGAGGGAGCAAGCTGAGAAAGAAAAGAAGGAAAGAGAGGAAAAGGAGCGCAAAGACAAAGAGGAACAAGAGAAGAAGGAACAACACGAAACGAGGAAGAGCCGCCTCGAGAATGCGCGGGCTTTATTCGAACGCGGCAGCAACATTACTCCTCCTCCTGCCGCTGACCATAAAGCAGAGGACAGAAAGGCTAAGATCTTCCAGAGCGGGTCTCTGGGAGCAAGGATTGAAGGGCTTGCCTCAAAGAAGAGTGACACGCACCCTCCTACCCAGGCGTCGCAACCCACTTCATCTTTGGGTAGCCGTCCATCTGGTACCGAAGAACCTAAGAGCGGTACGGCCGCTTCTGGCGTGGATCACGCCGCGGCGACCGAGCAGAACGCAAAGCTGCAAGAACTGCAGCGCAAACTGGACGAAGCGCTCGATGCCAACCAGAGGTTACAACACGAGGGTAACGAACGTGTGAAAGAGCTACAGGCCAAGTTGAGCGATCTCGAGCGAACTGTAAGCACCAAGGACCAGGAGATCCGCAGCTTGCGCGAAGTACCTACCAGGGGCAGTGATGCAGGCAAGCGACAGGGCGAATTCGATGGCGAACGACGACAATTACAAAAGAAGGTTGAGGAAAAGGAGCAGGAGATAGCCCAGCTGAAGGATGAGAACAACAAGACTCTTTCTCGTCTGCGTGAAGAGAAGGAGAAGGAAATAGCACGACTGAAAGAAGACAATGCCAAAGATTTGAGAAAACTACAGGACGAGAAGCGGGAAGCTGATAAGAGGCTCTCGACCGAAGGTGACGCTGGGGGGAAGGTGCTCGAGCTGCAACGGATGCTGGGCGACAAGAATCAAGAGATATGGGATCTTCGTGAAGCGCTTGCCGAGAAGGATAAGGAAATTGCTCAGGCCGTGAGCAGAGGCGCTCGAGAGACTGAAGCCGTCAGCAGGAGAGTCCAAGAACTAGACAAGCAGGTTGCTGAGCAAACCGATGAGCTCGATAAACTTCGCGCCCTGGTGGAGAACAAAGATCGGGAAATCGGTGAGCTCAAGGAAAAGGTTCGAACTTCTCCTATTGTTGGTCTCTTTGGCGTATTGAGCCGACACTTGCATACTACCTGCAGCAGTCTCGTGTACCTTCACCATCAGCATCTCCTCGATCTCCCGCCCTCAATGCCGCCGAGTTTGAGCTGCAGAGAAAGCAACTGGAGGCTTTACGTCAACAAGTTGCCAAGGCAAGAGAGGTATGCTCCTCCACAGGGTATTGGCGCTCCTTTGTTATTGACTGGCCATGATGAATGTCTCTATTCAGGACAATAACAGCCTCTCCCAAAAGCTGGCCGACAAGGAACGGGAAATAAAGGATGAGAAGAAAATAAGTGATGACCTACGGGACGATCTTAAGCGTGCGGAGCGTGAAAAGGAGGACATCAAGGTGGCTCTTGATCGAGAACGAACCGAACGTGAGCGAAGAGAACGCGATTTGCGTTCGAAGAAGGACTCAGAGAGCGACGAGATGGCCGGCTTAAGAAGTGAGATCAATCGACTTCTGGAGGACAAGCGGAGTCTCTCTATCTCTGTCGATAATCTACGATCTCAGATTACTAAGCTGCAGGATGATATCAAGGAGAAGCAGTCGAAGGTTGATGCGCTGGAGGAGGAAGTCAAGGATCTGAAGGAGGAACTGCAGGACAAGGACGAAGAACTCGATAAAGTTAAAATGGAACTCGATGAGCGTACACAAGAAGCAGAAAGGCTCAAGAATCACGTTGAGGAACACAGCGGGAAAGTGGAGAAACTTAAAGAAGAACTCAACGTCAAGACTGAAGAGCTCATGGAACGCGAGCGTGCGGAGAAGACAGAAGTCGGTAAGGAGAGCCTGCTCCAGCAGAAGACAACTAAGCTCGAGAAGATGGTGCGAGATATGCATGTAGAACTCAACGTCAAGAAGCAGAGTCTCAAGAAGGCTATCAAGCAGAGTGAGCAAAAAGAACTGGAGATTCGGCGGTTAAAGGATAAGGTCGAACATCTTAAGCAACAGTTAGAAGAGGCTGAGAGCGGAAAGAAGGAGAGCGAGAGTGAAAGTGAGGACGAAGACGAAGACGAAGATGATAAGAAAAGCAAGAAGAAAAAGAAGAGCAAGGACGATGACGATGATGACGATGACGATGAGGACGAGAAGGATGGTAAGGATCTTAAGAAAGCGCTCAAGAAGGCTGAGATCAAGAAAGGTACTGGATTTCTTGCGCTTGAAGCGTGCGAGACTTAATACTTACGTTTCCGATTTCGAAGATGTGCTTAAGCAGCGGCTGGAGAAACTCGACATGGTTGAGAAGACTGTACTGGCGGTCGAGGTCCACAGGAAGAACGAGAGCGAAAATGGTCGCGAGGACAAGGACAGTGACGTACGATTTATCTGGCTCTTCTAGGCTCTTATGGCCGTTTTAACGCAATCGCACACAGGATGAAAGAGAGCCAGGTGATGGAGGCGATGCTATTGAAGTTGCGCAAGACCTATTCTGGTTCCTCGAAAAGAATGGCCTCTTTGACCGGGACCACACTGATCAGCATTTGCTCAATCACGTGGTTAATGCGCTGGAGGCCACTCTCGAACGCTGTGCGAGCAACACGGAATTCCAGTCCTATTACCTATCGCTGGTATCAACGCTCATCCAGAATATCCTCTCCGACAAGGAAAAGATCGAACCGTTCCATATCGACGAGGATCTAATTGATGCTTGTCTGGCCATGCGCGAAGAGGGTATCACCGTTATCGAAGCTCGTCGCGCACGTCAGGAAGAGGAAAAGCAGAATCGCATGCGTGCCGCTATGAACTTCGCCGCCTCGTCCAGCGCTAACGAGCTCGAAACTCGCGGGAGCAGATCCTCTCAACCTAGTGAGCGAGGCAGAGGTAGCCCGTATTCTCAATCTCCTAGCCGTGGTGGCCGAGGCGGCGCGGATATGCCGCCCGGGAGAGGCCGAGGTGGCCCAGGTCCCATGGATGGGAACGGTCGAGGCGGGCGTGGTGGAGGTGAACGAGAACGAGGAGGTGCTCCTCCGCCAAATCGTGGCCGGGGCGAATTCGGAGGACCTCCAGGCCGTGGTGGTGGACCGCCTTCATGGCCTAATAGCCCAGGTGGTGGAAGGGACGCGCCTGAGGATTGGAATGGCCCGCCCCAGTATGCATCCGGCTCAGGCTCTGTGGATACAAGAGGTGGGCGAGGAGGTGGTCCGCCTCCTACAGACCTTGATGAGCATCCACGCAGACCCAGTAGTGGAGGCGGCTGGCGAGAAGAAGATCACGCCGAACCCAAGAATGATGCCGAAGGAAGCAGAAAGAAACGGCCCGAACTACGACGGGCAGCTACAGGGGAGAGCCTCCTGTCCTCGTTCTTGCGCAGATTGTATTTTGTGGCCGAAGGCATCTTCCTCGACATGCACGCGACGGTGATTGACACAGTATCGTCCCTGCTCATACCTGCCATACTTAGCCATCCGAACCCGGGTAATTCGATGGCCCCACCAAAGGCAGGAGCTCGAGTTCAGAGTGCGTCCACTCTCCACTATTTTGTTATTTTCAGTTATTGACCTTTCCTTCTTTCAGACCTGCCCTCTCCTGCAGCAATGAGTGGAGCCGGAGCAGATAGGATGCCTCCCACCGAGGAGGATATAACTCATCGGCTAGACACCGTGTTTGTTCAACTTAGCGGTAACTTCTGTATTTCGTGCCTGGTTTCTTTCTTCTCGCTTACTCATGCTCTCTGGTGTGAAACAGCCCACAGCGTTTTCCCGGCCATCATACAGCAATTCGCCGAGACAGTGTTCTGTTCCATTAATGTGGTGCTTCTCAATATGGTTCTCAAGCGACCTGAGCTGTGCACCTGCTCGAATGGATTCAAGGTACTCACCAAGTTTGCGCAAGGATGGACAATCTTACTTAGCTGTCCCTGCCCAGATGAAGTGGAGCCTGGCTCGCCTGACCTCTTGGCTCTACAAGGGTCATAACGAACCCTACAGCTTCACGCAACCTGAAGTGATTGAGTACGCAACTCTTGACTTGCAGGTATGATAGGCGCATCTAACGTGAGAGTTGAATACAGGAATCAACTGAAACCAATGATGGAAGCGGCAACGCTGCTGGTGATGGACAAGGCCGTGTTCGCCAAACCGCAGACTGTGCGGCAACAATTTGTTGAGCTCTCCGGCCCCCAGCTTCGCGCCCTGCTCTTCAACTTCCGTCCAGATGCGTACGTCTCGTTCTATTTCTATTATTCAGGTAGCTTGATTCTCACTCAGTTAATCTTTTCTAGAATGGCACCTGATAAGGTCGCGGAGGAGTGGAAGAACACGACAAAGGCGATGGCCTCGCGTGAGGGTGGACCTCTTTTCCTGACGGACCCGCTTCTTGGTCAGGTGTGATTACTGTGATATTATTTATGCTCCAATTTACTGTTTATTTGGACCCTCCACTTCGTTTGAGAGCTGTGCATGACACGATTGTCTTTCTTTCTAGGCCATGTGAAGCTGATCCTTGCCCATGGCTTGCAGCATGCGAGTGACTGCGTGATTTGCAGGACCCTTCCAGGTGCCTTTGATGAGTGCGTGCCAGTACATAGGCGGCAGGATATCCTTCTTGAGGTGCCACATGCTCCTACGTTCCTGCGCCTGATCGATGGGGAACGTCTCGCACGGATTCAATGAATAGTCAAACTCGGCCAACACCAGCTTGCCTGCAGGTGGTAAGTGAGCACAAGAAGCTACATGGACCAGTGTTGCAGACAGGGAGTACCATAGCCGGTCACCAGCGGGCAGGATGTGTAGCCATTATAACGCTGGGGCAGCTCAGCTTGTGGGTTGCGCAGAATGGACATCAGATTGTTGGCTACGACGGTTGCTTGTGAGCTTACTGCCGCCGCGGTCTTGGAAGTGGGTAGGTTCGAGCTGTCCCCGAGGCCGAACACGTTGGCGAACTTGTTGTGTCTTTTGAATTGTTTTCCATCAGATCAACTCGAACGAGGCACAGGGAAGAGCGATGAGGAGGAGGATGATACCGCAGTGTGTACTTGTCTACGTCAACCCAACCACCCGCGTCGGCGAGCGGGCTCTGCTTGATGAAGTCAGGCGGGCCCATCGGTGGTGTCACGTGCATGAAGTCATAGGGTACAGTCTGAAGACGAGGCAAAAGTACTCAGTTGATCAATACCCTCGCGCATAATAAGGGAATGAAGAGCTTACGACAAGCTGTTGGGTATTGAGGTCCTTGAATATGGCCTCGTGCTCCGGGCCTTTTACTTCCACTAGATCGTGCTTGAAATGGGTGTTGATGCCCCTCTCTTGACATATCTAATGCCACGATTAGCAAACGGTACGATAGGTGCGGTAGTGTGAAGAAGGGGATCCTCGTTACCTGCGTCAGCACCTTCGCATAGTGAGGTGACCCGAAGATGGTGGGAATGCCAGAGTAGAAATGAATTTCGGGCTTGACGCCGTGTTTTCGCCAATGGTCTTCCGCTAGGTACATGATTTTTTGTGGTGCACCTCCACACTTGATGGGAGAGGCCGGATGCGTGAAGATCGCCTTTCCCTGCGTGAAGTGCTTGATGAAGTTCTGTTGAGTGAGGGGTAACGATTAGCCGACAGAAAACTGGGTCGAACTCGAAGTGCAGGGCTTACCCAAGTCTTATCGGCATAGTCATAGCTGTAGTTCGAACTAACTCCATCCTTACCTAACGCATCACGAAGACCTTTGACCTGTCGGAAAGCAAGTGAAATGGTCAGTCTGAATTCCTATCTGTTCGGTTGTGATGACGTTCACGCAACGTACATTGTCCCAGTTGATCTGAATACCGGGGCACACAACGAGGTAATTGTAGTAGATAGTCTGACCATCCTCTGTGAGGACTGCATTCTCCTCAGGCTTGAAATGCGTCACAGCTGATTTGATCCAGTGTGCGCCCCTGGGAATGAGATCGGCCTCATTGCTGATCATGCGCACAGCCATAAAGAGTCAGAGACAGCTGAATGAATGGTGAATCGAGCATCACGAAGAATGTACCGCTGCGTGTCGCGCTTATGGAAGATACCACCGCCAACCATAGTCCATCCGGGCTGATAGTAGTGCTTGGTGCTCGGCTCCACAATGGCGACATTGAGGTCCTTCATCGTCCGCCGCAGCTGATGGCTCACGGACAGGCCGGCCGTGCCGCCGCCCACGACGACCACGTCATGCTTCACCACCGGAGTAGGCAGGTCCGGCTTGACGCCATGGTGATGGTGGTGCTGGTGATGATGATGATGGTTCTGGTGCTGATGCTTGTGTTCCGCATGGTGGTCGGCCGCCTTCTCTGAGTAAGCCGCCCGCGCGCTCACCGACAGCAAGTTTCGACTTGCTCCCTGTGGTCCCGTCAACCGTGACGCGCTGCCGCACACGACAGAACGTCCCAACTGTACTCCGCCCCTCCTGAGTAGCCAAAACAAAGTTACATCAACCCGTCAGCTTCTTCTTTAAGTTCGGACATTTCTCTTTTTTTCTTTCTACGTATGAAGGTGATCAAAGACAAGGGAAGGGTACGAACCTGGTGACCCTTGAAGCCATTGTTTCCTATATGCTCTCTGCCTCCTCTTCCTGCCTCCTACGCTGCCCTCACAGTTTGTTAGACAAGAAAGAGCGAAAGAGAAAAGAAAGAACGAAAGCGAAGGCCGGGTTACGCCAATTTTTGCGGAAATACGAAAAGATTTCCCCAATTAGCAAAAAGGTACATATAAAAGTAATAAATTAATCCACGAGAATGTCCCCATCCAGGCTTGTTTGGGACTGTCCGGATCCTCAACGTCCTCTTTGAGGCCTCATAACACAGAAAAACAACTACCACACAAAAGAGATTTAGAAGAAAGCCCTGTCCCATGGGTAGCGCCACGACAAGGATGAAAGGTGAACGATAAACACGCGGACGGTCCGGCGGAAATCCGGGCTTGCTCGCCGGCAGAGGAGGAAGGCTTGAGGCTACACACGAGCTCTCGGCTATTCCGTATGTATGGGTTGGGAGAGGAAACGGGTGGCCACGGAGGCTTCTTAGCTAACAAAAGGACACTTGCGTAACACACCTACACAACTGGTGAGGAGTACTGGGCAGAAGAGAAAACAACAAGAAGAATGGAAGGAGTGGAAGAACGTACAAGAAAAGTCACACCTCAACTGCAGCAGCAGCAGCAGGAGAAGCGACAAGAGGAGGAGAAGGAGGAGGGTATGATGATGACGTCGGGTTTCGAAGAACTGAGCGTGCAGCAGCTCAAGGACCTGCTTAAGAGTGCCGGCGTCAGTGCCGGCCAGAGCGAGCGCAAGGAGGACCTCATGGCGCTGGCGCAGGCTCATCGCCTCGACCCCAGCATCGTCGCACACCACAAGGTCTTTTTTTAGACATATTTTTACATTTATTTTTTTTGAATTATTTTATTCATTTCCTATATTTGGATAAAATAAAACTGACAATCGAGAATTCCAGAATCATCTGAACGAAGAGAAGAGTCCATACCTGCTGCAGCATGCGCACAACCCGGTACACTGGTTCGCCTTTGGCCCTTTGGCGTTCGAACAGGCCAGGAAGCTCGATCGTCCGATCCTCATTTCCATCGGCTACGGTACGCTGTGATCAGGCGTGCAGGCAATTGTGTCTGTTCTGATGATAAAGAAATAATTATGTAACTCTCTCTCAACACAGCCACTTGCCACTGGTGCCACGTGATGGAGCGCGAGTCATTTGAAGATGACCAAGTGGCTCAGCTCCTCAATGATCACTTTATCGCCCTCAAGATAGACCGGGAGGAGCTGCCAGGTATACGCCCTTTACCGTGGAATTAGTCTTCCGTAGATACATTCTCATTTTCCCTTCACAGACGTGGACACCATCTACATGACTGCCGCGCAGAGCATGGGCGTGTCTGGCGGCTGGCCTCTCAACGTGAGTTCCATAAGTATTGCTTGTTGTGATTCGCTCGGTTGATTTTTCTCTCTTTGCAGGTATTCGTGACGCCTGATCTTAAGCCGTTCTTTGCTGGGTATGTTCTCATCTCATAGTTCATTCTCAATGGAATGCACTGAGTGAATTGAATGTTGATCACAAACAGAACCTACTTCCCCAAGGACCAGTTCATGCATATCCTACGCAGCCTGGCTGCGTCCTGGAAGATGAATCGTAACAAGCTATTAGCCGTAGCTGATGAACTGCACCGCCACCTCAATGCCAACTCAACTAGGTACCTCTTCATGGGTCCCATTTCCACACGTATGGTTGATTTTTAAGTTTGGAAATAGACTATTTGGTAAAGGGGACGTACCACTTGACGAGGGCCTATTCAAGACAGTATACAGGGATTCTCTAGGTAGCTAGCTCAGATTGAAGCCAACACCAATTCTAGCCCCCACCTCATTTCATTATAGAGGACTTTGATGAACAGTATGGAGGGTTCGGTGGAGCGCCCAAGTTCCCTCCTTCGATGCATATCATGATTCTGCTTCGTATCTTCAGACGGACCGGCGAGAAGGATGCTTTACGGATGGCTGAGGTGCTGCACTTCTTATTCTCATGTTATTTTTGGTTTCTCACTCATTTTCTACAGCACACACTGAAACGAATGGCTCAAGGTGGGCTCTATGATCATCTGGGTGGCGGGTTCTCTCGCTATTCAACCGATCGCAAGTGGCTCATTCCTCGTACGTACTTTGGCTTATTTACACCGACGCCGAGGAGTGTCTAAGTACACACTCTACCTTGTTCAGACTTTGAGAAGATGCTCTATGACAACGCTCTCCTTTCTCAAGCCTATCTCGAAGCTTATCAGGCACGACCGCTTGATCCGTGCTAAGAGCTAACAGATGGCTAACGTTGTGCATGCAGGTGACTGAAGACCCTACCTACGCTGCCATCGCGAGCGAAACATTGCAGTACGTACAAAGAGTGATGGAGAACAAGGAACTCGGAGGTTTCTTCTCCGCCGAGGACGCAGACAGCGAGGGTGTGGAGGGCAAGTTCTACGTCTGGACAAAGAGCGAAATCGAAAAGCTCCTAACATCTGCGGTATAGCTGCATACCCTTCTTGTAACGGTCTGTCCGGGTTCTTACCCAAGATCATTTGTAGGAAGCATCACGTTTTTGTGAAGTGTATGGGGTCACTGAACGTGGCAACTTCGAGCACGGCACCAACCATCTCAACCTCCTCAACCAAAAGGTCTTTCTTGCCTCTCAATGATCATTGGAAGATCTGCTTACTGTTATCGCATCCAGGAGTTAGACTGGAGTATCAAGCAGGACCCGTTGATCCGAAGCGCAACGACCAAGCTCATGGACATACGCGAGAATCGCGTCCACCCACTCAGTACGGGGTCGCACACCTTGTAGTAGTGAAGAAAGAAAAGTCTGATCAGTCTATTGCAGAGGACGATAAGCAGCTTACGTCTTGGAACGGGCTAATGATATGGTCCATGGCCCTGGGAGCGAATGTGCTGAATCAAACTTCATTTTTAGTGTCAGCACAGAGAGCGGGTACGGAAGACGAACTACCTCTTGCTAGCATCACCATGATTCTGATCCATCGGATGTTCAGCCAACTTCGTAAAGGAGAAGCTCTATGAATCACATACGAACAAGCTCTTGCGCCGCTTCAGAGACGGAGAAGCTAAATATGAAGGAACGCTTGACGACTACGCGTTCCTTATACGGTCCGCCATACAGTGGCTTTCCATTCGTGTCTCGCCAAGACTTACCCTTCCCACGCTACAGAGGCCTGATCCAGCTTTATCAAGCTGACTTCAATCCCTGTTGGATTGAGTGGGCCGAGCAACTCCAGCAGACTCAGGACTCTCTTTTCTGGGATCCCAAGGATGGAGGATATTTCTATACCCCAAGGTGTCCCACTATGCCACTGATCGTAAGAACCAAAGACTTCATGGATGGGTACGCCGTTTACACTGCCATCCGCCGCAGCTATGCTTAATGTGCCATATCAGGGCTACTCCAAGCGCGAATAACGTGAGTGCAATGAATTTGCTGCTGTTGGACCTTATCACGATGAACGAGGAGAAGAAGTACAGAGATCGTGCTGTGAAGATATTGCAGGCTGCCGGTGGCATTGTGATTAAGGCCCACCAGGTATAGTTTCCTCTCTGGATGAGCTGGGGAGCATGTACTGAGCAGGGTTATTGTCAGGCATTCTACCAGCTCTTGTGCGCACTCGATTTCCTGACGGATTCCAATGCTCAAATTGCAATCATTGCTCCTGCTGGAGAAGAATCGGATGTGGATGCATTCCTTTCCCTGCTCGGCCGCACCTTCCTTCCCAACGGAGTGATAGGTATGAAGGAGGAGAACGGCGAGGGCGAACCGCAGTACCAAGTGGGTATGCTTAAGGGCAAGACCAGTGTCGGTGGCAAGACGACGGCAGTCGTATGTGACCCTCAGGCCAAGGTTTGCCATGCTCCTGTTCATGTTCCATCTGCACTCGCCGCAACCCTTGCTAGCATGAAGAGAACCTACCACGTGTGAAGCATGATCTCGAAACATTATCACATAATCCTGTTTCTCCTTTTGTTCCCTGGGCTGCAGTAGGCGTAGGTGCCAATGTTTTTGCAATCTTCGCAGGGCCAGACTACGGCGTTGCACTCAGTGTAGTCCATAGTCGCCGAGGCCGAAACACTGCCAATGCAAACACTAAGGCCAGGGCGCCGCCACATTCACTTCTCCATCGCTTCAGCTTCTAGGACGGTGCTTGTTGCCGATGATACCACAGTGCCGACAGTGCAGCACCTTGCAATCGTACTCCTTGAGTGGAAGAAGCAGCTCTTGGCAAAATCGGCTTGGGCACGACTTGTCCATAATGTACTGTTACAGATCATGAGTTCGCATGCTAATGTTAGCTTATGGAATGAGAGGGGAGTACTTTGTCGCTGGCGTCTGTTGTGTCGGTGCAGCGCGGGCACATGCAAGTAAAGCCAAAGTAGTCCTTTCGTAGGGATTACGTTAGAAAGGCTGAATGGAAAAGATAAAGCACACATCATACCCGCAGCACCATCCTTCGGTCACTGGTGGTGAGGTGAAGATCAGTGTACGATATACATAGCTCTTCACCTGCCTCGATTGGCCGGATAGCACGCACTTGAAGCATGCCAAAGTCCTCCTGCGGAATAGACTCGTACTTCAGCGTACCGCCAATGGAGGCTCAGGAGGCAATCAGTACCCCTTGATAACGGCGTAAATTGGGAATGCACGAGTGGTTAAAGTAACTCACGAACGGAAACACACCAAATCCCATGGCTGTGCCCTTTTTGCTCCACTTACCGAACCGATTAAACCTGAATGTAGAAGTTAGTGCTTTGAACGGTTCTGACAAATAGAATACGGTGACGTATACCTGCTCTTTAAGAACAATCCCTTAACACTATCCTGATCAAGACCTTCCTTTAGAGGATCGTCCACTATTCGAAGTAAGAAGGCCGCAGCCTCCTCAAATACTTTTCGTTCAAGTGCGTTGGGCAACATATCGGCCTCACCCACAAGGACCGCCACATCCTCAAATCTTAGTTCTTCCCTGTTCAAGGAGCATAGTTAATAGCTGTACTGGAACCTATCAGTGACAAGGCTGTGTACAGTTGATACTCGGCGTTCGTTTGTGCTTCGTCGGAAGCAACAGAAGCTTCATTAGTAGCGGTCACACTGTCGGACCGAGGCTTTGAGGTAGAAGCGTCCGCCACTGGAGTCTGGCTGTCCTTGACGGCAATGACATCGACAGGATTTGATTGTGCATTCTCCGATGTGCTTGTGCTTTCGGGCAACCTGGGGGTGTGCTCCTCGCTCACTGTGGATGGCGAAGGAGTTGTCTCACCCTTCTCTTCCTGTTGTGTATCTTCCGCACCTGGCTGTAGCTTTTTTCGTTCGAGGTAACGCTTGTTGAGCATATTCACGATCACTCGCACATCATCAAGATCGAGCTTATCGCGTCCCTGCGTGGTGAACCATCAAACACGAGAATTAGTATCATTTCATAAAATAAGCTCACCAGCGCATGCTACATACCCGCGTGCGGGTCATCTTCTTGAAGGCATTGCACTCATATGGTGCGTGCTCTTCCATCGCTTTATCCCTGTTGTGGTCATGACGCGGAATCAGCAGATGATCCAATTGAGAATCTTAATCACAAGGTCATCCAGGGTGAACCTGCATTGGGCAGAGCAGAAGGAGACCTCCTGACAGCGACTACAGTGGAAGGGCAGTCGGTTAGTACTCGCTTTGTAGCAGTGACTGCAGACCATCCGCTTCACCGTATTCGTGACCGCTCTGCCGGCAGTTGGGTCAACCTCTCCATCACACAACCTTCGTGTGCATGGGCGTGAGCGCGTACCTGCAGTAGGGCGGAGACATGCACACGGTCTCGCCCATGGGGATGGGCTGCGCCGCCACAAGAAAGCGTCCGCGTCCCTCCTCGTACCGCATTTCCAGCAGCGGGAACCACTCCACATGCCGCGGCTGCATTGTACTTGTGTAAGTTACGTTACAACAACTTTTTAAAATAAAAATTAATTTAAATTATTATTTATTTATTAATATTTATTAGGAGATAGTAGAATATTAAAATTATTCTTGGATAAAACGTAAATAATACCACGGCGAACTGCGGCTCCGTCATTGAGAGGTAAGAAACGAGAAAAAGAAACAAGAAAACCTGGCCCAGGTTCTTCGTTTCTCTCTTCTTCAAAACTGTTTCCGAAATTACAAAATTTTTCGTAAACAAAAGCTTGACGCGCAAAGCGTCAGCGCCGGATGCGGTAATCAGGATCCTCGATAGGCTTGTTGTCGAGGACACTTTCGATTTCCTCCAAGATAGCACTATCAATGCGCTGTGCCACGTTCAGCGCCACAAGGTTCTCGTGCACCTGCGAGACTCGAGACGCTCCAGTGATCACCTGGATTCATCAGTCATGCGACGATGGGGTTCAGAGGACGAGTCTTTGGCACAAGACGAAGGGATGAGAAGGTCGCGTACAGTGGATACATGAGGATTCTTGAGGCACCAAGCCAGAGCCAACTGTGCTAAGGAACATTCGAGCTTGTCGGCGATGGGCTTAAGCGCGCGCACGGTCTTCAGGGCCTGCTGTCCCTCCGCGCCATCGAGGTATCCCATGATGCGACGTTTGCCATGCGCGGACTGAGCGAGACGACTGTCTGTAGGAACGTTGTCCAGGTACTTGCCTGTAAGAATGCTGCACGTCGCCCAATAAGTTACTGTTTGTGTATGGCACATCAAGAAGACTAGAGCTTACCCAAACTTGAGCGGCGACCATATAGTGGTTCCTAGACCAATGCGGTTGTACAACGGCTTGTACTCCTTATCCACCTTACTCCTAGTGAGCATGGCTGCTAGGCATTAATCACAGTAGCGGAAGATTCGAAAATTCATTGCAGACGTACAATACTCGGGCTGTTCCATGGTAGGAGGGACGAGTCCTTCTCGTTTGGCAATGTGCCATGCATCCAGAATGTCCAATGCTGACCATTCCGACGTTCCCCAATAGAGGGCTTGCCCCTGTGCAATTCAGCCTGTTAACCAACAATCACTAAGCACCAGAATCTTGCCGTACCTTTTCGACGAGATGAGACATAGCTCGCACTGTCTCTTCGATTGGGGTGTGCTTGTCTGGGCGGTGGCAAAAGACGAGATCTACGTAATCCAGGCCGAGCCGCTTCAAGGAATTGTTCATTCTGTTCACCCATTTTCGTCCAGCTTAGAGTTACGTGAAGCGTAAGAAAAAGGAGACGAGTTACCCTTCGACGATATGCTTGCGAGACAAGCCTTCAAATGATCGAAGTCGAATGTTAGTTTAAGGCATGCGGATACAAGTTGAGGCTATGTAGTGATACCTCGGTCATTAGGCGAAAAACGACCCGACTCAGGTTCGCCCCAGAAGAGTTTGGTCGAGATAATGAGGCTCTCTCTACGCCATCCACCCTTTCGTAGTAACTCGCCCATCACAAGCTCCGATCGTCCTGTCAGGTGCATCGCGTTAAGTAGTTCACGATGCGGAGAGAATGGAAGCATCATCAAGAGACTCACCGTGGGCGTAAGACTCAGCATTGTCGAAGAAGTCTGACGGTTCCATCCCACCCCACACATCACGCACAGAGAATGTGTGAATGCCGCTCCCACTCTTGAGAGTGAAACATCGACGCCTCTACGTACTGATGCCAGCGTCGTACGCTGCACTGAAGATCTTGAACGCCTCCTCGTCATAAATCTACATAAAAAATTTCAATAATAAATCTTAACACAAAAATAATTATTGATTATTTATAAGAAATAATAATTCCCAAATAAATAGTAAAATAGATTTCATTTGAACTTGAAAAAGAGTGGAGCGCACCTGGCTGCCAAAGGTAATCCAGGAACCGAGGCTGAGGGCAGAGATCTTGAGGCCAGAGGTACCAAGATTACGGTACTCCATTTGCGGATCACCGCCTACGGTTGTGTGAGTCGTGACGGCCGCGGTCGACGTGGACAGTTGCGCGGCCGGCTGTGTTGGTGTCTGTGGCCGCGCAGCGCCCGCCGCCGCAACCGCTGGCTGTTCTCCCCGCCCGGCGCTCGCCGTCGTAGCGCGCACGACAGTGGCGCTCCGGACACCTACGGCGGTGAGCCCATGATGGCGGATGTGGTAGGTCACTCGTGACGCTCTCATCCTCTCCTCTCTTTACTCTTTGGCGCTTGTTATTGCTCCTCTGCCACGTGCGCCAATGTAAGTATCGGGACTAAACTCGGCCAGGAGGATTCCCCACCGAGCCATCGCCGATGAGACAAGCGCACAACTTCTCTCCTGAACGCCGTTGTAGTGTGCAGCAGAGGACATTCTTCTCACTCCAGCTCAAACCTAAGTGATCTACAGTCATCCTGCACGATTGCAGAAGAAAGCAGCTGCTAGCCGCAGAGAGTGACGAAACAACGACACACAAAACAAAGACGAGCCGCAAGCGGTACTAGAACTGTGTGAGTTCCGGTTACAGAAAGAAAAGGCAAAAGAAAAATCTTTTTCTTTGGAAGATGAGATGGAGATGGACGAGATAGGGAGAGATTCGCCCAATTGGACAGACGAGCAGATAGCGCACGACATCATCCTTTCTAATGGATCCCAACAAATGGTGGGGAGCATCAATTCCCATCCCAGCGAGGAGCTCTCTTCGTCATTTTTTCCCTATTCACTGCGCTCTCTAATGAGCCGATCCAACAAAGCTGGTCGATGGACGCTGGGTATTATCGTACTTCTCGGCGTGGTGTTCATCTGGGTCTTTTCTGGAGTCCTCATGCAGGTATTCTATTTTATTTATTATTTATTATTTATTGATTATTTGTACTATTTATGTAACGTCTAAATAATAAAATAAATAACTGGTTAATTATTTCCTTTTTCTCACTTTATTTTGCCAACTAACAATTCACGTGTATGTGTACAGTACATATTCACCGATGCAGACTTCGACCATCCATTCTTCCTGACCTACTTCTCGACCTCTCTATTCACAGTCTACCTTCTTGACTTCCTTGGCGATCTGCCTTGGCGGTACCTCATCCAAGTTCTGTTTTACTGTGGTGGTGTTGTTGTGGCCAGCCGATGATCCCGATCTAACTCTCACTTCGGGCTGAATCATGTTGCACCTACATTCCATCAGACGAATGTGCCACAGGCAGGAACGAAAGGAAGAACGAAGAGAACTCATTTTCGGCTCCAGCGATGATCCAAACGATAGCAGCGATCCAGTACAGCGATTAGACGGTGTCAAGAGTAAAGACGGCGAGAACGATTCCGGCCAGCTAGGAGAGAACGATGCAGAACAGAGAGGGCACGAGAAAGAGGACCATGAACCCTCTGACGCACCATATACCTTCTGGCAGATCGCCAAAACCTCTCTCATATTCTGCCCGGTATGGTTCGCTGCCAACTACTCCTACAACAAAAGCCTCTCCCTCACTAGCGTATCTTCCAACACTATTCTATCTTCGACCTCAAGTGCGCTACCCCCTTGTCCAACCGTATGGCTGTCTTCAACATGTTAACAAGAGCGCTCATTCAGGTTTAGGCACGCTCGTCCTGGGCAGCCTTCTGGGTGTGGATTCATTCTCGTTTGGCAAGCTCCTTGCCGTAGCCTTGAGGTACTGCACAAGTAAACCTCCACTAGTGGACAATGCTAACTAAGTGCACCTCCCAGCTTAGGCGGCGTTGCAATGGTTGCGCTCACAGACTCTACCAATTCGGAGGGTGATTCCCTTGCTGGCGATGTGCTCTGTCTGATAGGTACATAGCACACTACCACAGCTAGAGGTCGCATTGTCTAGAGCCAATTCTCCTTCAATACAGGAGCGGCATTCTATGCACTCTACGTCGTGCTGCTCAAGTTCCTCATCAAAGACGAGTCCAAGCTCAACACTCGACGTTTCTTTGGTACTCACCTCTTCACTATCTTCGTTGCAAGTTCTCATGCTTGAAATCCGCAGGACTTGTTGGCCTGTTCAACGTTATGCTGATGTGGCCTGTTGGCCTGCTCCTCCACTTCACTGGGCTTGAGACATTGGCGCTGCCTACGGTAGACACCCACAGCTCATTCCCTACTAGCCATGGCCCTACTGACATCTGACAAAAGGGCTTCGTGTGGCTCTATCTCACAGTGAACGGGCTCATCGGAACCGTCCTGTCGGATCTCCTTTGGCTCTGGTCAGTGCTTCTTACGAGCCCGCTAGTGGCTACCGTAGGTCTAAGGTAGAATGGCAACACCGTGGCTCGTGATCTCGAGAACTGATGTAACGCATCTCTTGCAGTCTGACGATACCCCTGGCAATGCTGGCCGATATCGTGCTGAAGGGAAAGAGCTTCGGCTGGTTCTACCTCCTAGGATCGACCTTGGTGGTGGGCGGCTTCCTGCTCGTTAATTGCGATGATCTCTACATCCGCTTCCAGCGACGGGCATGGGCCTGGATACGTCGGAATGTGTTTCGTTCCTCGCGAGTTGAAGTACTGGTAGCCTGAGGTGACTTGTGAACTTGGTACACTCCTCTTCTGGCACGCGTAGCATTCTTGGAAAGGACTCACACTCTAACCAACCACAGGGGAAGAACGGAGAGGAGTGATCGGCTGCTCCGAATGGCTTCATGCTTCACGCTTCTCCTCCACGTATGCAGGTGGCCGTAGCTGGTCCAAGACTCATCTTTTATTTATTTGCTGTAATCTTTGGTAGTTGATTAGGTGTACACTCGTCGACCTCCCGCCACATTTTCGTAGTTCTCATAGGCGTCCTGTACACATTGTAATAAGATCACTACTCCACCTCATACTTATGCAAACAATCTTTACCTTAACCCATTCCTCAAATGTACTTACGGTAGGATGGAAGCTGCCTGTAAGAATTAATGAGTACTTGAGTTTGAACGACTCATGCAGCCGAAGAATATTGGCACCATAGAGTATCTCTTGGGACCCAGGATTTTCCGTGATCCACATTTCATCTTTCCCTATATGGCGGTAAGTGACCAGAGTGACTGGATCCTCCTCCCAAGCGGTGTCGATCTGCAGTCGTGTGAGTCAAGCTCTCTTGACAATGGCGTTCGTAAGGCTGTACCATAGTGCCGTTGGGCTCGCCTGTGGAAATGGGCACCGCAAGTACCTCTTGCATTGTGTCGCCGACCGCTACGGGCCTAATATCCGCTCGAGGTGGATTACATATCTCGAGACGATACCACATGTCTTGAAAGTAGGATGAGCGAGTAAGAATCTGAGCAACCAGCTCATTCGTTCATGTGCGTACCATTTACCCGGAGCATTATCCCAGCGATATGACGAAGGATGGCTGGCACATACCAGTAAGGGCCATAGGGGATGTGGATTGACGCGTAATCAGAGCGGTGATTGTACTCCTGCTGATGTATTAACATGCTCTCTGCGTCATACCGTGATCGTGCTCGGAACACTAGCTCCCGAGAAAACATCCTGGATCGCCGAACAGTGAGCGGATCCATCAAATAGGAATAAAGCGACGACGTACTTTTGTCGTGAGTACTCGAAAAGGAGAAGACGAGCGAGGCCCTGCTGGCGTGATTTCACAATGGCACTCGTCCCGAAGATATAGACTTGGTAAAATGATGGGTGAACTTTCGACCGATCGAACCCAGGCACAGCGACCGCAAAACCTTCATCCAATACAGCTGTTAAACGTGGTTACCTTACGCAGTGGCAGCAGTGGTCTACCTCGTTTAGCGTATTTGTAGAGCCGATACTCATAGGAGCGAGAGCGTCGCGACACATCGATAAGATTGTATTGCATCTTGAGTGCTCTGGCGCACCGCGGATGTACCAATACGTTCACTCCATCAAAACCTAGACAACAGCAGTCCACTAGAAACAAAATGGTCAATGAAGAGTGTAAATAACATGTTATTTAAAACAGAGCTATACCGTCGAATCCCATCAAGATTTCAGCTGGGCTCTTGTACAACCGCAAAACGATTTGAATGTGTCTGCCATAAGGTCGAGTGAGTGCGCGTTCGATGGATCAGGCTCGAAACGTACCTTCTAGGAAAGTGTGAGACAATTGTCACTGTGTGCAAAGTACGCACTACTGCGACCCTCTTCGGATTAGCTGCCTTTACTGAGTCATAGATCTCCTGCAACTGTAGGTTCGAGAGAATGAATATAACGTTCACTTTCATGCAATTGGTACAGTACTTTGTCGTTAGCTTGTGCCGGGGTGAGTCCGTAGATGAAAAGGTCTATGTCAGATGACCGATAAGCATATTTGTGGTAATATCCACGTAGATCACCCCAAGGCGTAGGCATGAGTGATGCGAGCACAGATCTGTGCGTATACGCTAATGTTGAGTTGTTAGATCCCGAGAGTAGACAAGCATCACGCACCCTCCAGCAACAAGCACGTTGTTCCAGTTGAGGTTGCGAAGCTGGCCCTCAGTAAAGACATCAAAGTTCCTTTGAAATTCAGAGAAGGACACTATTGCAGACCCGCCGGTATGTTTGAAAACAGGCAACACCATCTCGATTGCTCTCTAATATGTTGTCAGTGAATGAACATCAGAATACACCCTAATCAGAGCCAGAAAGCGAACCTCCTCCTCCTCAAAATCCTCGAATTGAAATAGAGACATATCTTCGTGTGGGTTGATAAGCATCAAGTTGAGATCACTACGTAGTATTACAGATCACGTTTAGCTGACAGCCACTACGGTATGATATCACTGGCGTACTCTAGAGTAGGGTGATCTCTCGCGCGTACAAACAGGGTACGGTAGTAGTCCTCCTCTTTCTTGAGAAGCGCATACTTGGTTGTGTTTGACATCAAGTGGGAAAAGTGAGGAATCCTTCGAAAGCGTTGGAAGACAGACCAAGACATGTGCGCCATAATCTGCTTCATGTATTCCGCAGGCACTGCGTAAATGCTCGAATGGTCAGCTGCCCCATGCTACAAAAGCAATGGAGAGGGGTATACCAGCTTTGAGGCTCTCTTCGTAAAGCTCCATCTGTTCACCGATCTCCGTGGCGAGAACACGTGCAGCCAGTTCAAAGAGTTTGGGCATGTGTAATGCGGACCAACGAGGCGGTGCCCAGCGGGTTTGCGTATCTCCCTCCTTCGGTGGCCGTCGCTTTTCTGCAGCTGCACAACAGCTGTTTTAGAACAATAGCTTTCAAATAACCGTCTTGTTGTGTGATCTTACTAGGAGGTCGAGGTGCCTCAAAGCCTCTCAATCGTATTATTTGTTCGCATTTTCGCAGCTGGCGCTGAGCATCCTTATCTCCAGGCTTCAATTTGAGCACTTCTTTGAAGTCTTCTATCGCCTTTCTGTGTTGATTCAATTCAACCAGCGCTGTCCCTCGTCGATAGTATCCCTATACACGGACAGAATGTCATTAGCAACTTCTCGAATCGTAAAGGTGAACTGTTTCTGTCAACCTTGGGGTAGTCAGGATTAAGTTCAATAGCGTGTGTAGAATCGCTCACGCTGCTTGCGTAATTGCCCCACCTGTAATCAACGTGTTAATCTCTCTGTGTTTAGATAAGGCCCATATAAGCCGTACTTGAGATGAGCAAGCGCTCTGTTGGCAAAGTAAAAGGCCTTGTTCCTCCTTTCTTCTTCGCTCTCAGAGCCCCTCTCTCGCGTCTCCCGATTGGCAATATTAATGGCCTTCGTGTAGAACCGCACGGCAGCTTCGTACTGACCGGCTGCAGTTGAAAAGAGAATGTTAAAAATTCAGTTTGAAGACACAGCACATAGGAAGATAGACCTGTTAGAAGGGCGTTGGCTCTGAGTTTGCAATCCTCTGCTGACATTTCATCAGGGAGAGTGCGCGACTCTGCATACTTGGCTTCTTCGTATTCATCTTCCTCTTCTTTGTAACGCTTAATGAGACTGATTAACTTGCGCCTGTACTCGGTTTTCGCAGGGGTTCCGTCCGCAGTTCTGGGCTCGGAATCCGTCGGCCTTCTCTTGAGCAATATTCCCTTTCGCTCACAGAACGCCTCCAGCTCTGCCGTGCTGTACTTTTCTAGATCGTGGAAGTCCAGTACCTCAGCGAGTACGGGCGTATCGATTGAAGCTGAAGTTGCGACTGAGGTAGTTGCGGTCTCATGTGATTTGACTTCTGGGTGCTGTAACATCGGTGATGATTGAGCAGATTGGGATGATGAAGAAGAAGATGACGATGGCACGCCGCTTTTACCTGAGGCACTTGACATATCCTCATCTTCGCTGGACCCAGTCTCTTCATCACGTTCCGAGTCCGAGTGAAGTTGAGGAAGATCGAAGCGCTGTTGACGATGGGAGCGAAGCGTTTGCTGAGCCATGTTACTGGAAAACAGCATAGATTGAAAGAGGTTATCCTCGAACAGGGCCATTTCATCATAGTCGCCTTCTTCAGAATCTACGTCTTCGTCTTCGTCAGTATAGGAAGTGTCGTCGGATAATAGAGCGGGCATATCACTTTCATCATCACGTTGACCAGAGCCATCTACGGTCGGGCTGTGGTCTTCCAGAGGTGGCATGTCGTCATCATCCTCATCTTCCAGTAAAGGTGGCAGCTCGTCGTCGTCATCGCTAAGTCCTCCGAGGGCGGGTAGCGTTCCTGCAATGCTGCTGAGTGAATGGTGAAGGAAGCGACGAGGCTGGGAAGCATTCTCCTTTTGTTCATCAACCCTAATGCTGGCTAGTTGGTCGATGGCAGTCTGAATAAACAAGCAGAATTGAGTCACACAAACGCTAGCACAGTATGATGAACCAAGTGTGATGAGAAGGAGTACCACTACAGTCTGAGAGGAAGCATCGACTCCAGCCAGGCCTTCAACAATCGAAATGAGGAACTCACGACCGCTGCCAGCTGCTACCTGCTGGGGCGTCGTACGCATATCAGCACCATAAGCATCTATTGGAAAGCGCGAACACAAGGTAGGAGAGTACCCCATGGGGCTGCAGCGCGGGTGTGCTCTGCTCAGTGCCCTGCACTGACGGCGGCTCAGCGCCAGGTACGTGTGGATGCTCGATCTCCTTGAGGGCTTCCTCGATGATGTTCAACTGCAAGAAGGCATCACCTTCATCATGCCCTACATAGACACCCACACAGATGTCAAACGCCAACCACCTTGGGTAAGTCGTGCACAACAAGGAGGAGCAATGGGGAGGCAAGAGAGGTGCACGTGAAGGACCGGACAAGTAGCCACCCTCTACGTGCTCGGGCGAGGCAGAGGAGGATTGAAGCCCAGATGCAGGGGTTG